>SKCR01050668.1:0-38971 GCA_019454045.1 Zanthoxylum bungeanum
GCCCAAATAGCGAGGTGTAAGGTCTTGGTTAAAGAAAGAGATGGCCAAGTGGGGGGCAAGCATCAAGACAGATACAGGAGACGCCCGGGATGACAAAGAGGGATATCCCCCATCACAGAAGAAATAAAATCAGCAAAATTCCCGAAAAGGTTCAACATGCCGACCATGACGCCCACAAAGGCCCATACCGATCCAAAATCTCATATTGAGAGCTTTGTACTATTGATGGAGGTCCAAGAGTGACATGGGACGCGTGTGCAAGGTATTCCCCTAACCTTGGTGGATCCGCCATTCTATGGTATAGAAGTCTAGCCCAGGGAGCATCGGTAGCTTTGCACAATTCAGAAATCATTCGTACGACACTTCAAAGGGGCATGCGCCCCTAAAAAGACAATCGGAGAGTTAAGACTCATGAAGCAGGGAGACGACGAGCCCCTAAAACCTTTATTGAGAGGTATCATAACATGGTGCTCGAAGTCGGGGGGTATGAATCTCCCGAGGCCTTGGAAAGCCTGAAGGGAGCCTTAAAAGTTGGAAGACTATGGACCCACCTAAGGATCCAAGGCACCCCAGACTATGTAACCGCTCTGGAGGTAGCCCGGAAGTTCGTCTGGTTAGAAAACAAGGAAAAAATCTCCCGAAGAGGGACGACCATCAGAGAGAGGATGATAAGGGCAGAGGCCCCCCGACGAGCGGACATGGAGCCCAAAAAACCACCCCCAAAGCCCAAGGAATTCAAGCCGGTACCTCGGAACAACCAGGAAAGAGGAGCCTCGACCCAAGTAAACCATGTCTTCAAGGAAGATGCGTACATTCCCCTAAAAAAGCCACTGGGGAAAATCGTCATGGAGATCCAAGGAAAATGCCTCTTAATAGAACTTGACCTCAGGAGATTCCCCCTGTTAAGAGAAATCAAATAGCCTATTGCGTACATCATAATCTGAAAGGACACGCGACAGATATGTGCAAAGATTTGCAGGAATAGATGGAAGACCTGGCGAGGAATGGATATTTAAATAAATTTATTAACCATTAAGTCATGACGGCTAGGCAGAGGGCGCATGACCTACAGATAAATATCATCACATGAGGGAAAACCCTGGCCGGAGATTCTAATCGGTCGAGGAAAAACTATAGCAGAGCTCGGGGGACAGACGTGCTAGAAACAAAACAGGCCCCGGGATTACAAAGTGGGCGGTCGGTACCAATAATGTTCACCGACGAGGACGCCCAAGGGGTAAGCTTCCCCGAGGACGATGCGTTAATTATCATGGCAGTAATCGGCGGCTCTGAGGTAAACAGAATCCTGGTAGACCCCGGAGTACGGTAGACATAATCTCCAAAGAGGCCTGGGCAGCCTTGAAGTAGAGTATGCGGCTCTGCCCAACGCAGCCCCCTTATGGCTCGGGGGCTCCACGGTCGTCCCGTTAGGGAGGATTTCAGTTGCAGAGATCAACAGTCATCCCCGATACTAGGGACATATACACAGTTAACCGTAGTGGACTGCATCTCACAGCTTCCCCAGCAAGGTGACTGGTTTCTTGATGAGGACCGCGGGAAGGTTTGGGATTGAAACTGAAATTCGACCGGGAAGGTCAGGGGTATGCGTAGTAGCTTCTTTGCAGCTCTTTGCTCAACTCTCTCACAGAAACCCTCTGCATGAGGAGGGTACCAAAACGGGACGGCAGAAATGATGAAGACGGAGGAAAAGCCTTGGAGAGTCGTCTCCTGGCCAAACAGAATAGCCCGGCTAGCGGCGGTTGAGGAATTTAGAAGGGATAGAACACTTCGGACCGGGAAAAAAAAAAACATAAGATAGGGGAGGCTTGGACAAGACCCTGAGACAAAGCCTACTAGAATGTCTGAAAGAGTATCCGGACATCTTCACATGGGGACATAACGACATGCCCGGGATTAAGCCAAAATTCATCAACCACCGCCTAGCAGTAAACCCTGCGCGTAAACCGGTTAAACAAAAAAGAAGAAACTTCAATCAAGAACGGAGCAAAGCAGTGGCCACCGAGGTGGAAAAATTATTAAAAGCCGGTTTCATCTAAGAAGTAAAATACCTGGAGTGGATATCAAACGTAGTGCTAGTGAAAAAACCCAATGGAAAATGGAGGATGTGTGTAGATTTTATCGACCTCAATAAAACATGCCCAAAGGACAGCTTCCCTATACCAAACATAGATCGGCTGGTAGATGCAACAGCCTGCCAAGGATTGCTAAGTTTCATGGACGCCTTCTCAGGATACAACCAGGTCAAGATGCATCCGGCAGACGAGGAGAAAACAACTTTTATCACCGATCAAGGGCTTTATTGTTATAAAGTGATGCTTTCGGACTAAAGAATGCAGGGGCAACTTTTCAGAGGTTAGTAAACAAATTTTCAAGCCACTCATCGGCACGTCAATGCTGGTATACGTCGACGACATGATAATAATGTCTGAAGAACCGAGATGTCATGTTACCGACCTGAAAAAAACTTTTGAACTACTGAGGAAACACAATTTAAAAGCTCAACCCGGAAAAATGTGCTTTCGGGGTGGCTCGGGAAAATTTCTAGGCTACATGGTAAGCTCCCGAGGCATAGAAGCAAATCCACAGAAGATCCAAGCTGTATTGGACTAAAATCCCCCAGGACAGTAAAAGAAGTACAAAGCTGACCGGCAGGATGGCCGCGCTCAACTGATTCATTTCCCGAGCAACTGACAAATGCCACCCTTTCTTCAACGTCATCAAAAAAGCAAAAAAAGGAAATCGACTGGACGCCGGAATGCGAGGAGGCCTTCCTGCAGTTAAAACAATATTTAACCCAGCCCCCACTCCTAGCAAAACCGCTCCCAGGAGAAACCTTGTACTTATACTTGGCTGTCTCAAAAACACGCAGTAAGTTCGGTACTAGTACAAGAGGCCGACAAGGTCCAAAAGCCAGTGTATTACACCAGCAAAGCTCCGATAGACACCGAGACCCGGTATCCAGTACATGAACTGATTGTCTTATCACTAGTCACTGCAGCCCGAAAACTGCGACCTTATTTCTAGGCCCATCCTATCGGTGTCTACCGACTACCCTCTAAGACAGATCCTGCAGAGCTAGATAGATATCTCCGGCCGGTTAATAAAATGGTCAGTAGAACTGAGTGAATACGACATCTCTTACCTCCCGAGAGCAGCGATAAAAGGGCAAGCCTAGCAGACTTTGTCGCCGAATTCACCGAACCCCAGGTCATGACTGTAAAGGAAGACAATGGGAGATGTCTGTAGACGGGTCACCAGCTCGCAGGGCAATGGAGCAGGAATCGTGCTAAAAAATGATAAAGGAGAAGAAGTATTACTCGCCATAAGATTCGCCTTCGAGGCTACGAACAAAGAAGCAGAGTATGAGGCAATCCGGCCGGATTAAGACTATACACGGTGATGGGAGTCCGTGACGTAGTAGTAAAAAGTGACTCTTAGTTGGAAATTCAACAGCTAAAGGGAGAGTTTCAAGCCCGAGAGCCAAACATGATGGCCTACTTACTGAGGTAAGAAAGTTGGCGGAAAAGATGGGGAAGCATACGCTTCGAGCAAATTAATCGAGAAAAAAACTATGAGGCATACACTTGGCACGGCTCGCATCCTCAACAAAAAGAAGAAAACCCCAGAGTAATCCCTATCATCTGCCTCCGGGAGAAAAGCATAGGGGAGCTCGAAGAGTAGAAATACTAAGCAAAGAAGGCGAAACCTCGTGGATGCGGCCAATTAGGAGATACCTGGAATAGGAGTGAGTAACGCCTGAGGATAAAAAGGAGGCCAGAAAGTTGAAATACAAAAGCACCAAATTTTCCCTAATCGACGGGGTGCTTTACCGAAGAGGCTACACAGTACCTCTCTTAAGATGTTTAGCGGAAGAAGAGCGGAAAGAAGCGGATTACTACTCAAGAAATACATCCAGGCATCTGTGGAAGTCACGCCGGGGGGCAGTCAGTCAATTGCTGTCAAAGCTTTAAAATAGGGATTCTACTGGCCGACTATGCATCAGGACGGCATGAAAGTGGCCCGAAAATGTGAAGGGTGCCAGAAGAATGCCAATATTCCACCACAGCCAGCAGAACAGCTAGCTACCCTGCTCAGTCCCTGGCCGTTCGCCCAATGGGGGCTAGACATCATCGGACCAATGCCGCGGGGTCGAGGACAGGCAAAATACGCCATCGTGGCCATAGACTATTTCACCAAATGGGTGGAAGTTGAACCCCTATCCACCATCACAGAGAAAAGGGCTACGTGATTTCTGAAGAAAAATATCATATCCGGTTAGGCATCCCTCAAGCCATCATTACCGATAATGGAAAGCATTTCGACAGCAAAGGCTTCAGGAAACTCTGTGAAGACCTCCAGATCGCCTTGAGATTCGCCTCACCAGCCCATCCCAAGTCAAACGAGCAGGTCATAGCCACGAACAAAATCATCAAAGCAAATCTCAAAGCTCGGCTCGGATCCAGTAAAGGTTTATGGGTCGAGGAGCTGCCAGAAGTGCTATGGGCACATCGGATGACCTACAAAAATTCCACATGAGAGACTCCATTTTCCTTAGCCTACGGATGCGAAGCCGTTTATACCAGCCGAAATTGAGTGGCTACCCACAGGGTCCAGCATTATGAGGAAAGAGCATAATGAAGAGATTATCAGAAGCCACCTCGACCTGATCGAAGAAAAAAGAGAAAGGTCAGCAATCAAGACAGCAATCTACCAACAAAGAATGGCCCGCTTTTATAACAAAAATGTGCGAACCCACACCTTCCTCCCAGGCGACTTGGTATTAAGAAGAGTCACACTAAATACTTGAAGACCAGAGGAAGGCTCGCTAGGCGCCAAATGGGAAGGACCCTATAAAATTGCGGGAATAGTAAAGCCAGGGGTCTACATTTTAGAATAGCTGGATGGCACGCGAATAAGGAAACCCTGGAACACCGAGATGTTGAGAAGATACTTTCAGTAGACTACTTTTTCTTTTTCGCAGCAACCCAACAAGGGGTGGGAACCCCAACGTAAAGCTTTTTCTCGAAAAAACCCGCAGAAGAGCTGTAAGAAGGGCAGTATGTCCCCGAACATGAATAAAACCTTCTCTTTTCAAAAGAAAAATTTGTTCATCCGCTTTCTTAAAACAAAGTTAAAAGCCATATACAAAAACATGGGACATACTCGACGCCCACTACAAAAGACAGTTGGCACCAAGGCCAATTCATTATTAGGCTCGGGGCTGGATCACGTTCCGCCGAGGCCGTTTTCAATAATCGGCTCGGGGCTGGATCTTGTTCCGCCGAGACCACTTGACTATTCAGCTCGGGGTCGGGGGGGTACGTCCCACCGAGTCATGCTTATTGGCCTAGGGACGAAACATTCCCCAGAACCAAAATGTCTCTCAAGCTCGGGGTCCTCAGAATATTCAGGGACATATTCGATGCATAGGATCCGTGAGAAGCATACACGGGGAGGGATGATACCCCCATGGCGATGTCTTGCTCCATTGTTACCGAACATAAGGAGGAATATGCCATTAATGTGTCAAACACTCTTTGATTCTCACTTACCCGATGTAATGGATCCGTGAGAAAGCATAGCACGGGGAGTGATGATGCCCCCGTGACGATTGCTAGCTCCAGTGATATCGGACCTAAGGAGGAATGTGCCCTTAGTATCCCGGACACTCTTTGATCCATTCATCATTTGGATCCAAGAGAGGCGCAGCACGAGGAGGCGTTGTGTCCTTGTGGCGTGTGCCTGCTCCAGCGCGGTAAGGATGAGCCCTCGCACAAATACACAGGCTCCACAGTGACCTGACGTATGGAGGTTGTGCCATTACCATTTTAAACGCTCTCTGATCCAAATCCTGGTTCGCCGGGACACTGAATTGAAAGATTCAGAATTGTGTTTTGGAGGCCTCGGACAGGACGCTGCTTTGAGGCATCCGTGCTGTTGTTTACATTTGTAAAAAGTTTGATTTTGGGACAAGCGCTAAGTCGCCCCTGCCCTTTAATTTTATTTTTCATAGTTTTGTTTCGTTTTCCACTCGTCTGGTAGGGGGACTCCCGTGCCGGATTCAGAGGGCTTTAAAAGGTTGATTCACTTCCCTTCTGAATAAGTCTCACCTGATTAATCAGCTCGGGGCTGGATTCGTTCCGCCGAGGCCACTTGATTAATCGGCTTGGGGCTGGATTTCGTTCCGCCGAGGCCACTTGATTAATCGGCTCGGGGCTGGATTCCGTTATACCGAGGCCACCTTGTCTCTCTCCGCTCAGGGTCGGGTTACGTCCCATCGAGTCCATCCACTATTCGACTAACTTGGGATCGATTCTCGTCCACCGAATAGTCCCATATTCAGTACATGTCATCCCCTTACAGGACGAGTCTGAAGTGTTCGTTTGAAGGGAGTCGTGCAGAGCCAATTATGAAAAACATGAGAAAAAAGCAGAAACACAAAAACAAATTTAAATAAAGTATGAAATGTTATTACAAGAAAAAGTAAAGTTTACACAGGGACCCATTCGGGTTACCCATTGTCAGTCAGCCCGCGCAGGGGCAGGCGGTTCTTCCTCAGCAGGTTCAGATAACAGATGGCTCGGATCGGCCTCGGAAGGTGGGATAATATCTCCTGCATCGACAACTGGGGAAGCCCCAACAGTTAAGGCTTCAGAAGCAGGAACAAGAACCTCCGGCCGGACCTCTTCAGGAGCCGGAGCAATCAAAACAGGGTCAGGATCCATCACTTCTTCGGGAGAAGGGGGTAGCCACCTCTTAAACTCCTCCTCGGATATCTCCCCCTATAGAAGCGGATGGCCGCATGGATGGGACCTATATCCAGGTCAGGCAGTACCATCGGAATAATTTTCGCGCAGTCACCAACTTCTTCAAGATGGATTGAGTCCCTCTCGGCGTCCAACTCAAGTTCCCTTCCCTCAAGCTCGGCACGGGCCCGTTCCAACTCCTCATCTTTGGCTCGCACCTTTGATTCAACACTACATACCTCCACCTTTAAAACCCTGATCTCGGACTAGGCATTTGCCAAATCCTTTCTAGCGGCTTCAGCATTTTTCTCGCTCCAGACTAGCTGAGGATTTAAGAGCCTTGTTTATCCTAAGGGCATCAACTGCAGCCAGCTCCTAATTCTTTATCGTCTCCTCCGTATTAGCCAGCTTAGTCTCCACTTCGGAAAGCTGATTCTAGAGCCTCTAGGCTTGGCCGCCCTCAGACAAAAGGCTCAAAAAGAGGTCTTTGTTTTTGGCCGTAAGGTAGTTTGCCTGCCAAGAAGAAACAAAAGAAAAGAAATAAACTAAGTCAGGAAGACACAACAGGAATGAGGGAAAGTAACACAACCTTAGCCATCTGAGAAGATAGCTCCGCAACCACTTCATGGGGGGAAAGGTCCTCGTACCCTAGAATCTTCTCCGGAGGTACGGCCTCGGCCATCTCATTGAAAGTCGGCACCAGGTGAGAAGTGGCTTCCCTAATATCCTTCCCGAGGTCGTCAACACCAAGGATAGAACCCTTCTGCTTCTTAGAAATACCCCCCGACTCGTCCTCTCCTGCGAGCAGGAGTCCCCTTGCTCTGAGCTCGCCTCCTCCAACTCCCGACTTAGTATTGGGTCCACAACACCAAATGGACGCTTCTTCTTCTAGAAGACCTTGGAGGCTTACTAGGGCGGGCGGGGTAGCCCCATCGAAGGCACCCCGGAAGAAGGCGGAGACAGACCTTGAGAGCTCAGTCGCTCCATCTCTTCAGCCACATTTTCAGCTCGGAAGTTTCAGTCCGTTTCCGAGAAGTACCGACTCCACCCGGGCTAGTTTTATTTGAGGCACCGGTCAACCGTTCGAGGTATTTTGTTTCCTCGACATACCTGCAAAGCAGAAACAAGAAAAGTGGTCAGTACAGGACCTGTGTACATGATTAAAAAAAACATGGGAAACTGCTAGAAAAATCAGTGAGAAACCTCATATCCGACTCGGGACCTTGGGAGGAACGGCCCGAACAAGTCCCGATTCAGCAAATGCCGTATCATTTACGAACTCCCTCCAATGGGCGGCATATCACCGAGCCCAGCCTACCCGCTTCCGGACCTGGCGGGAGTCCTTGGGAGCATCCCTCCAACAAGCTAGGAGGAATACGAAAAAGTGGTGAGAATCCAAACATTAAAACTAAAGGCAGGAAAACTAAAGGTTTAACTCCTGACCTCCCACTCTGAAGATGTCCGGGACCAAGATCTCAATGCCCGTCCCCAATCTCCAGTGGCCCAGAACCAAAGATCTTTGAAATTCTTGTTGGAGTCCGGGAGTTTGCGAACAACGTTTGACGAGTCGGCATAGGCAGAAAGGTAGTACCAACCATGGTGAGTCTTTGGGTTGGCATTCAACCGGTATAACCTCTTCACTTCTTCAAAAGAAGGTTCACCGAGCCCCGCCCGATGCCAAGCTACATACAACCCGGCCAAGATCCTCCAGCTGTTTAGACTCAGTTGACAGGGGGCAATCTCCATCTCGGCCAACATCCAGGTGAAGTAGGGTTGAATTGGCAGCGGAGCCCACACTCGAAGAAAGCTGGAAGAAGGGCCACAGAACCTTCGTCGGGCTGACTGGCACGGTCGTATAGGAGAGGAACCTCAAGAACAATATCTATCGGGATGTCGTACCATTGCCGAAGCAGTGCTAGATCATCCTCAGTTATCTTGGAAGGCCGATCCATGTCCAGAGCCGAGATTTTAAAGCCACCGTGCTCCAGATCCTTCCGAGGAACCCTCTGATGGTACGTGTCCTGTTCGATTTCAGAAGGGGTGGGGGTAGTGTCGAGGTCTTCTACACTAGGTGCTCCTGAGCCCGAGGAGAAGGAGACCTGTCGTCAGACATCCTTGGCATCCGAAAAATAAAAGGGGAAGGTCAGTCTACAACTATATTTTTTGAAAACGACCAAGGGTTTACAATCTATCCTAAATTTCCAGAAAAACTAAACCTATGAATTTCTAAGTGCCCTAGCAACATCCGACAAAAACCATGAAATCTACAACCAAAAGGAGAGGAAGAAGGTTGTTCGGGAAACTTACTTGATCTCTGCTCAGAAAATGGAGAATACGTTGAAAAGCTTTGGGTAAAATTGAATCAGACGTTTCGTAGCCAAATGGAAGAAGAGTTTTTGAAGTTGATGAAGTTTTGCAAAACAGATGCAAGGATATCGATTCACCTTCTCATTACAACGTCGGAATAATTCTGACCGTCGGATCATAGTAGAGTCTCGGATGTGCGCCAGGTGTCGACTTCAGGAGCAGTTCCAAAAAATGAATGAACGGTTGAGATCGAAAGCATTTGGTAATAGCAGCGGACGGCTAACCTTGTTCGCTTTTGGCGGGAAACAGACAGATGCTCGACAAGTGTCTGGTTGGGGGTAAAACCCTAAAAGGTAATTTGATGGGCATTTAAAGCAGATGTGACGACTGCGCATCTCGAGAAAAAAGTGCCCGAAAAGGTGGTGAAAGGTTTTGTTTTGACGGGAGAAAAGAATCAAAGCCGAGCACTACATAGCACGCCAGTAAGACTACTCTTTTTATAGTTCCCGGTACCAACTCACATACTCGTCGGAACCAAGAACTAGGGGAAAGATGTTGGCGGTGTAAAAAGGCCGTATGACAGTTAAGCAGCACGGCAGGGGTAAAAGGGGTAATTCCCATCTAGTCGAAATCATTAAATGCCGACCCGACCACATGAGTAAAGAGACAGAGCACTTGACGATAGGAAACCGACCACTTGAGACCAGGTGACAGCATTCTCAGCTCAGAAGCCCATGATGGCAGACCATGTCTAGACCGACCAGATGGCAAAGCATGCCCAGAAGATAAGACGTCCTATTTCCACGGGGAAAAGGGATAAATTTATCCTACTTTCACGCGGAAACTGATAAGTCAGTGTCCTAATAGGATAAATAAAGTGAAGTCAGTTTCGGATTAGGAATCCTCATAGGAAAAAGAGATTGTTTCAACTAGGAATCCTTATGCTAGAATGAATCTGATTTCTCTGTTATTATAAATAGGAAGGTAGAGTGTGTGTAAAGGATCATCAGAATCATTACCATCAGACTTGTAAAAAACAAGAAGCAGATCTGAGAATCGTGTTTGAGTAATAAAAGTATCATCCTTTTTATGCCCGTGGACGTAGGTCGGACCAAGATCCGCCGAACCACGTTAAATCTCCTTGTCGATTGGCATATTATTTGTCTTTTGTTAAGTTTGCTTTTGGTCCCCCATAACCAAACAAATTCACTATTGAGGGAGGATTGTCTCGGGAGTAATATTCCCATATTGCCCTGAGACCAAAATCAGCCGTCAACAATTTATATTCAAAATATAAAGACCATTATTTGCAACAGCAGTGCGAATTTCTACATCATTTTTATGCACAAAACACCCGGTATTCCTGAATACAAAAGTATACCCACATTGGGTTAACATAGTTACAGAAATAATATTTCTAGTCAAACTAGGTAGATAATAACAGTCATTAAGTTCAAGTACATGCCCCGAGGGCAGTTCTAAAACAAAAGTGCCAACGGCCAAAACGGCGACTGGTGCCCCATTTCCGAAGCGTAGATCAATCTCCCTTGAGGCAAGTCTCCTGCTAATTCGCAAATCCTGCACATCAGTACATATGTGAGTACCACAACCAGAATCAAAAATCCAATTTTAAAACTAGAAATAGTCATGTTTATTTCAATAACAAACTGTTGGATGATATGACCCATAGCGTCACTATTTGTACAGATCATAGTGTTGTTGTACAAATTAACTATGTGACAAGGAAATTGCACTCTCATCATTTGTGATTAGATCACCTTAGATATATAAATGAAGAGAGGTCCATATGATTAGTTCCTGGATTGAGATGATATGAGACAGTATCAGTCCACGAAGGATTAATCATTAAATATCCCTAGTCGTAGTATTATCGAGACTGGACATCGATAATGCGGAATAGGCTAGTATTGCACTTGTGCGCGTTGTGAGGGCACAACAGCATAGTTCTCATATATTTGGGTATTGGATACTCATGCAAGTGCGATAGGAGGTTGTGTTTCACCGATGGTACGGGAAACAGCTTCGCTCTGGATAGACCTTCGGAATCCCATTGGTATTATGACTATGTGTCTATGGGAGTCCGACATCAGGGTAGGTGTGTATGGTCTTAACCTGAGACTTGCACCGCTAATGCTTACGACAATCAATATACTTTAGTTGAGGTCGTCTAGGACTCTAACCGGTTCTGTGTACGCCAATGCTGGGTATATTGAGAATCGTAGAGTATTGGGTGTGATGTCAAGACGGAAGTATCACTCCAGTCATAGTGGAGATGATGTCACGCAGGATACGGAATTAGTGCTCTTAAGTGCTTGCCGGCCATCGGGATATTATGACAAGGTCATGTATATCCGATTATAGAGACTAGTTACCAGACATTTGATATGTGCTTCGGACGGGGCAGACACTTATCCAGCCCCAGCCCTAGCACGTGACTATCCGATACTGGGCCGATATACATAATACTTGGTATACTACGCTTGATATAGATCTTAAATATTCTTAGATGAATATGACCGGAGAATTGGGTAGACTTGGTGCTTTGCTAGAAGCCAACATTGTCTCGTAAATCGGTAGAACGTAGTACTTGGTACGTACGTGATTCGGATACTCCGACGACCGTATTTACTGCCAACATATCCGGGGATCTCATGGGTCGCTTCCCAGTGATCCACCGATGACGCATGACTCACACATTTATTAATCTGGGATTAATTTGATGAGAGAGAAAATTAATCTAGGATTAATTACGGAGATATTTTATCTAGGATAAAATATCGTCTAAAAGAGAGAGAGAATGATTAATTTGGAATTAATCGGTAAATTAATATATTCGATATATTAAACGAAATTAGATTTCGACGTGGAATTAAAATTAGATTTTAATTCGGGCGAACGAATTAATTTAGAATTAATTCGTTAGCGACGTGAATAGTGAATTCGCTAGGCGTAATCATTTAATTACGACGCAACGGAAAACTCGCTAATTGGGAATTAGCGAACCCGAGCCCGAGTGTGACTGCGAGCGCATTCGTATTTCGAATTCGAGTGCGGCAACGCAAGTCACATCAAGCGTCAAATCATTCGTCACATCAATCGTCAAATCAAATGTCACTTTGAGTGATGTGATTGATTTATGTGATTGATTGATTGAAAGACACACATCACTTTATTAAAGTGAAATGAATAGTTGATGTGTGTGGTTGAAATAGTGTAAGTTGGTGGGAGCATTTACCATTTAATTATTTGGCTTTTTATTTGGTAAATACTTTATATTTTTTATGGTAAAATATATAAACCTTTTTTGGAAAAGGTTTCACCAACCAATACACAATTTCCCTCCTCTCTTTCTCCATCATCATTCACGCCCAAATGGGCAGTAAAAATGCTCACTGGTTTCTTCATTTTGGGCGTGAGTTTGGGAAGTAATGTGCTTGATTTTGTGGCAAAATCAAGAAGAGCTAGCACTCCGAGAGACTTGCGAAGGTGGTAGGGAAGTTCACCCATGAGCCGGGAACCATTCGATGAAGCTTGGAGCTCCATTTCTCAACTCAAAAATCTGATTTTGTGGGCAGTGAACTGCAGTTCCATTTTTGTTGCAAGGGAAAAATCAACTTCGTTTGTTGCCGATTCGTCTCAACCGATCAATGTGAGTATTCCGCTACCTCCGTTGATGTGTTCACACATGTTTTTCATTGCTTGTTTGATCTTGGGACCTAGAAACAAACCTAACAATGGCATCAAGAGCTATAGGTTCAAGCATGAAAATTGTAGGGCTTAAAATTGGGTACTTTGTATTTGAGCATGATTTTATAAAATTGGATGTTTGAGCATGCTTAATATATGTTGTATTGAAGATTGATTTGATCAATTTTAACAAAATGTGATTGGATCAATTTTGCCCAAATTGGAATCCTTGGCCGAATGGTATATGAATTTTGGATTCTTGGAATTTTTTGAATTTTGATTCATTAGATGAATTGGAATCATAATGTTTGATGTTAATTTGAAGTCAATTAGATTGAATTTTGAATTGAACATAAAACCCCAAAATCTTCATGTTGGCCGAATATGTATATGCCCTAATGTCTTGGCAATTTTGATTTTAGGACATTGGATGTGTATGAAATCAATTAGGATGTTGATTTAATGTCGATTATGGGTTTGATTGGATTGAAACCAAATCGGACACAAAATCCCTCCTTTGGCCGAGAGCTTAAAGCATGTAATGGGTTTGATTTTTTCATTTATGTGTTGGACATTTGATGATGATAATGAACATGATTAATTGGACCAATTTGATGTTTTAGAAATATTGATTTGGGTGATTAATCATGTAATGCACTTTAGGTAATTAAATTGCGAAATTGGATTTGTGTAATTTAATGAATTAGGTCTTTAAATTGGATTTGGGCTTATTAAGTTGTAATTGGGGTTATTGGGCTTGATTTTATCAAGTTGGGTTTAGGCCATGTGGATTGGATCCAATTGGGCCCAAAACCATGACCATAAAGCCCAAATGCAATTTATAAACCTTTAAAGTTTAATTGGGCCTAATGGGCCTAAATTGATTTCTGGGCTTATGGGGTTACTCCTTGATTGGGCTTTGGTTGCCGAAGCCCACACCTTAAAGAAATTAATTAAAGCCCATTAGACTTGAATTGAATTGACGTTGGACGTTAATCGGGCTTTGAGACCCGAAGCGATTAAATTTGGAATTTAAGTTGTTAAAGGTTTATTAAATAAAGTGTAATATTTAATTTGGAATTGAATAGTGAATTAGTATTAAATACATGTTAAATTGGATTTAATTATGTAGTTTAATTTAATTCAAGAATTTGTACTTTGAGTACTTATTCGCAAAAACGAGTTTGACTCGACCAAAATCAAATCGTTGTTTGAACATTGGATGATCACATAATTATCAGATTAATTAATTTGATTAGATTGATTGATAGCATGCTTATGTGTGAATACGTGGTTGTGATGAATGAATAATGTATATCGGATGGATATTAGTCGGGTGGGGCAATTTTGGAAATTGTTGTAATAAATTCGATTTATTAAATTGGACCTGCGTGTCCAGCCTTATCACCTCTATTCTCTTTGTATTCTCTTCTCACCCATTCCCCTCAATGTAAATGAGGTTTCTTTAGAAGTGTAGTGTAACGGGTAGAAGTAATACAAGTGCTAGCTTGAGTGAGAAAGGGAGAGATTTGATCTAGGATCAATGTAAAGTATCCATCCGCATATCATTATTATTTATTTTCATACTCGCTTTATTATGTATTTAGAATGCATGTTTAAGGGTGTATGATGATGAGACCTTAACAAAGATAATGAAATTGGTAGCCAATTTTCACGCGAAAAGCCCTCATCAAATATCATGCGTCTTTTCCTTCCATTGAGTGATTCTTGCTCAAGATCCTAGATTGGCATGGGTTGTTGGCCAAAGTCAAACCCTTGTCCGTCGAAGATGTGTTTGAATCACGAGGCTTTGTTCCATATTGGTGTCTTGTCCAAGTTGTGGTTTGTTGGCCAAAGTCAAGACCACTTCTTGTCTAAAGACATTGATTACGAAGCTTCCATGGTCAATGGGTCCGCGCTTGATTGGGATCACTAGGTTTGTTGTGCCAAAGCCAAGGCCTAGTTGATTCAGAGGAAAAAGGTTAGGCTATATATTAGATATATAGGCATATATAAGATATATGTTTCGGACTTGGATGTCCACCTACTGGATCTAGGAATTGGATTAGATCCAATTGATCTTAGAGATCTACCTAGTTAATTATCATACAATTTGTTGGCCAAAAGTCAAGATTGTGTGATATTTAACGGGTTTGACTTTTGGAAAGCAATTTTTGGTATTTGATTTTTAGAAAATCATTTACCAAATTTAAGACATAACCAACACACAACTCTATCACTCTCCTCTCTATCTCTCTCGCCCAAGGGGCATACTTCCTCTTCTTTCACTGCACTTTGTCGAGAGTTGAAAGAAGCTAAAGGAATTTTTGTGGCAAAAATTCCTAAGTGCTAGCACACTTCTGGGGTCTTGCGAAGGTGATAGGGAACCGCATATGTGAGCATGGAATCACACAAAGCTTGGAGCTTGGAGGAATCATCATTGTCGAATCCATAGAGGACAAAATCTTCTCACTGCCATGAGCCCTAGGAGGCAAACGCTTGAAGATTTTGTTTGTCGCATCGCTCAACTGATCAATGTAAGTATTCCGTAACTTCTTTGATGTATTCGCACATATGTTTCATCATTTTAATCGATCCTTGGGACCGTAGAAACCAACACAATATCCATTCATTGTAAGTATGATTCCGTCATACTTCTTTATGTGTTCACTTTATTTATATTGCTTGAATGATCTTGGGAATGCCTTAGAAACCAACACAAATATATCCCACTACTTCTTGACGATCTTTCATACATTGTCATTATACCATAAGATAATGTGATTATCATACTGGACCTTGTATGCCATGACTTGGAGGTCATAACTGGGTATGTACTCTATTTGTTTCTGCATGAACCCTTACTTTACTGTAGACTATTCGACATTATCTGGGTTCAATTTGACTTAGTAACTAAGATCTCCGCCAAGCTGATCGTTTACTATTTATTTAGTAAGTATACGTTACTCTTCGTCTTATCTTAATATCATAACACCTCTTCTCATGCTTGTACATACCTCTCCAAAGTTCATGGGATCTAGTGAATAATCCCTTGAATTCTTCACTGAAAGGTAATTCCTCGTCCTCATTTTATGAAATTTCTGCTGAGTGCTCTACACTACCATCATGCTACAATTACTGTGATGCATCCTGAAACCTCATTTCTAGACCTCTAATTATGCTCAACAACTTATTTGACCTTATTAAATATATCTTCGGGTTCTTCTTAGTTGGAACTTTCGAGTCTCTAGAAATACTAGTGTTCTCTATGGTTAGGCTTTTTCATATCATGGGTCCATTCTGGGTGTAAATGCATAAAAGAATAATCTTACAAGATATTTCTTTAATGCCATATACTCGATTTGATTCTAGTATTCATTCTCATTACTTAACTATTTAAATTTCTATTTGCTCATTGCTAAGCTCTAACTACTTATCGGCTTTGTCCTTCAAGCTCTCTTATCTCTACCTACATGTGGGGCTTAGGATTTCATAATTCATGCTGTTTTCATACCCTTAAATTCGTTGCTAATACCAATCTAGTTAACTGTCTTCCACACTGACTTGTTCTCTTTGCCTAGTTGCACTCCAGAATATCCAACTTTCAACAATTCTCATAGTCTTATTTTGTCAGGTGTTATCCT
The DNA here is from genome assembly GCA_019454045.1 of Zanthoxylum bungeanum. NCBI lineage: Eukaryota > Viridiplantae > Streptophyta > Magnoliopsida > Sapindales > Rutaceae > Zanthoxylum > Zanthoxylum bungeanum. The sequence continues at coordinate 16,427 of SKCR01050668.1, forward strand.
GGTCACAACAATATTCATATACTTAGCTTTCTTGGCCCTTTTTACGTTATACTTTAATAAATCCGTTTCAAGTCATTCTAAGCCTTATTTATAACAAGGCGTTACAAATGGAAACCTATTGGTTATACTTGTTATCTTTCTTCCAATGTATATTTAATAGTACGTCAGTCTTATGTTAGCGTCTTAGGGCTATCTACTATACATTCCACAATGTATTCTATTGATACATTTCTCCTTCAATTTCTAAATGGAAAAGTATGTTGTTATACATCCTTATTCATGTCCAACGCTACTAGTCATAGATTCCTATCATTGCTTGAAAAATGCTCCATCTTCTCATCATTTTATCTTGATAGTTCCTCCTTTAAATCTTTTACTTAGAGTTCTTTTCCTCTTTTATTCTGCTCTTACACTATATCTGAAGTTTCCATGTTTTATGTCTCGATCTTCTTATCTGAAGGATATTATCTTTTAAATATCTCTTACACTGCCCTATAGGATATTATACTACACCACAGATTCACTTGTTTCTGGAGATATCATCAGGACGAACATCGAGTCCACCCTTACTGTTGTTGTCAAACGAGGGTTGGAAGGGTGGGTATTGGTCCTGAAGTCTTTTTTCGGATGTGGTGGTTGTTGGACAATTATGACCCATAGCGTCACTATTTGTACAGATCATAGTGTTGTTGTACAAATTAACTATGTGACAAAGGAGATTGCACTCTTATCATTTGTGATTAGATCACCTAGATATATAAATGATGAGAGGTCCCTATGATTTGTTCCTGGACAGAGAATGATATGAGACAGTATCAGTCCACGAAGGATAAATCATTAAACATCCCTAGTCAGAGTATTATCGAGATTGGACATCGGTAATGCGGAAAAGACTAGTATTGCACTTGTGCACGTTGTGAGGGCACAACGAGCATAGTTCTCATATATTTAAGTATTGGATACTAATGCAAGTGCGGTAGGAGGTTGTGTTTCACCGATGGTACGGGAAACAGCTTCGCTCTGGATAGACCCCGAAGAATCCCATTGGTAGTATGACTATGTGTCTATGAGAGTCTGCAATCAGGGTAGGTGTATTTGGTCTTAACCTGAGACTTGCACCGCTAATGCTTACGATAATCGATATACTTTAGTTGAGGTCGTCCAGGGCTTTAACAGGATCTGTGTACGCCGATACTGGGTATATTGAGAATCGTAATGTGTTGGGTGTGATGTCAAGATGGAAGTATCACTCCAGTCATAGTGGAGATGATGGTCACGTAGGATACGAAACTCGTTCTCTTAAATGCTCGAGCTATCGAGATATTATGACTAGGTCATGTATATCCGATTATAGAGACTAGTTACCAGACATTCGATATGTGCTTCGTACGGGGCAGACACAATTCCAGCCCCAGGCCTTGCACGTGACTATCCGATACTGGACAGAAATACGCAATACTTCGGTATACTACGCTTGATATAGATCACATATTCCTATAAGGATATTCCGGAGAATTGGGTAGGCATGGCATGCTTTGCTAGAAGCCAACCTTCTCTTGTAAATCGGTATAAACGTAGTACGAGGTACTTACGTGTTCGGACAGTCCGACGACCGTATTTACTGCCAACATATCCGGGGATCTCATGGGTTGCTTCCCGAAGATTCACCGATGACGTATAACTCGCACTATAATTAATCTGGGATTAATTAGAAGAGAGAGAAAATTAATCTGGGATTAATTATGGAGATATTTTATCTGAGATAAAATATTAATTAAAGAGAGAGAACGATTAATTTGGAATTAATCGATAAAATAATATATTCGATATATTATGCGAAATTTGATTTCGACGCGAAATTGAAATTGGATTTTAATTCGGGCAAACGAATTAATTTAGAAATAATTCGTTAGCGACGTGAATAGTGATTTCGCTAGGCGTAATCATTTAATTACGACGCGACGGAAAATTCGTTAATTTGGAATTAGCGAACCCGAGCCCGAGAGTGATTGCGAGCGCATTCGCATTTCGAATTCGAACGCGGCACTCAAGTCACATCAAGCGTCAAATCGCTAGTCGCATCAATTGTCAAATCACTTGTCACTTTGAGTGATGTGACATGACATGTTGTCACTTTATTAAAGTGAATAGATGTGATGTGAATAGTGATGTGAAATGATGGAAAGCTTTATTGCTTTTTACTTTTTGACTATTGAATTAAAGTAATATATATGTTTTATTTAATTTACTTGGTAAATGTAATAAATATATATATTAAAGCTTTATCTTCTCTCTCTCCAATTTAGGGCATACGGTTTTGAGGAAACCTATTTTTCCCTCCTTTTCTCTTCTTCCTCTCACGGCTTGGAGCCACTTCTTCTCTTCATTTTGGTTCGATCAAAAACAAGGAAGAAGATCAAGTGCTAGCACACATGAGTTGATACAAAGTTGATAGGGAAGTGTTCTTGTGAGCATGGAACCATCTTTTGAAGCTTGAAGCTTGGAGCTTCCATGGAGTCTTCAATGGCCGAAAATTAGAGGATTTTCACATCCCAAAAACGTGCAGTCCAGCAGCTCCAAGGAGGCCAAAACCGAGCTTCAACATGGAGGAAAATGGGTCTTGTTCTTCCTAGCATCAAACCTTTCAATGTGAGTATGTATTCCGCCTTACTCCTTGAAGTATTCATGCGTTTTTCTTGCTTGATTTCATGATCTTGGGACCTAATTAGAAACCAACAATGGTATCTATGAGCTTAGTTCAAGCATGAAAAAGTTAGGGTTAAAATTGGGTAAACTCAATTTGAGCATCAAATGGTTAAATTGTTTGATATAGTATGCTTGAATGAGGTTGAATTGATGTTGTGCATGATCAATTTCAAGAAATTGGTTGGATCCATTTTTCCCCAAATTTTGGGCATGGCAAATTGGGTAAAATCAATTGAAGCATGATTTGGTTGAATTGATTGATTAAGTATGCTTAAATGTTGTTGAATTAATGATTGATTGGATCAATTTGAAGAAATTGTGTTTGGAACAAGTTTCCCCATTTTTTGTGTTGGCCTAAAGTGACAAATTTGGGTAAACTTGATTTTGAGCATATTTTGTGAAATTGGATGAATGAGAATGCTTAAAGTATGTTTAATTTAAGATTGATTGGATCAATTTGTTGAAATTGTGTTTGGAACAAATTTCCCCAAATTGCTTATGTTGGCCGAAAATTGAGACCCTAATATCTTGGTGAATTTTGTTTGTTTGATCATTGGATGACTTGAAACAAGTGGGTAATGTTAATTTGAAGTTCAATTGGATTGAATTTTGATTTGGAACAATTTTCCCCAAATTAAAGTAGGCTTGGCCGAATTCAATTGGATATGAAATTCATTGTGTTTTTTGTATTTTGATTCATTGGATGAGTTTAATTGATTTGGGAAATGATGATTATGGATTCAATTTGATTGAAACCGAATCGGATTGAAAAACCCTTATTGCCGAGACTTTAAGCATGTAAATTGGGTTTGATTTTGATAAATTGTGTTGGACACTATTTAATGTAGAAATGCATGATTAAGTATGCTAATTGATGTTTTAGAAATATTAATTGGGTGGTTAATTGTGTATTACACTTAGGTTAATTAATTATGGAATTTAGAATTTTATAAGTTAATTAATTGGGCTTGTTTGGGAAATTGGGCCTTATATGTTGTAATTGGGCTTTTGGGCTTGGTTGTACCAAGTTAGGTTTAGGCCAATTTGGTTGGATCCAATTGGGCCCAAAACCGCATCCATAAAGTCCAATTATGACTTAATGGACCTTAATTATTTAATTGGGCCTAATGGGCCAAAATTAATTTAAAGGCTTATGGGGTAACTCCCGGATTGGATTTTGGTTATTCGGTTTGACCCGAGTTGACCAAAAGTCCACGCCTTAAGAAATTAATTAAAAGCCCATTAGACTTTAATTAAATAAACATTAGATGTTTATCGGGCTTTGAGACCCGTTACGATTAAATTTGGAATTTAAATCGTAAAGGTTCGTTAATAAAAGTGTAATATTTAATTTGGAATTAAATAGTGAATTAGAATTAAATGCGTATTAAATTGGATTTAATTATATAGTTTAATTTAATTCGAGAATTCGTACTTTGAGTACTTATTCACAAAACGAGTTTGACTCGAGCAAAAATCAAATCGTTGTTTGAACATTGGATGATCACTAATTATCAGATTAATTAATTTGATTAGATTGATTGATAACATGCTTGTATGAATACATGGTTGCGATGCATGAATAATGTATATCGGATGGATATTAGTCGGGTGGGGCAATTTTGGAAATTGTATAATAAATTTGATTTATTAATTGGACCTGCGTGTCCAGCCTTATCACCTTATATTCTTTGTATTCTCTTCTCACCTATTCCCCTCAATGTAAATGAGGTTTCTTTAGAAGTGTAGTGTAACGGGTAGAAGTAAATACATGTGCTAGCTTTGGAGAGAGAAAATGAGAGATTTGATCTAGGATCAATGTAAAGTATCCATCTGTATATCATTATTATTTTATTTCATATGCGCTTTATTATGTGTTTAGAATTCATGTTTAAGGGTGTATGATGATGAGACCTTAACAAAGATAATAAATTGGTTGCCAATTTGCACGCGAAAAACCCTCGTTCAATATTAAGCGTCTTTCCTTCCATTGAGTGATTCTCACTCAAGATCCGAGACGACATTGGTTTGTTGGCCAAAGTCAAGGCCTTTGTCTGTCGAAGATGTGTTTGAATCACGAAGGCTTTGTTCCATATCGGTGTCTTGTCCAAGTTGTGGTTTGTTGGCCAAAGTCAAGACCACTTCTTGTCCATCGACATTGATTACGAAGCTTTCCATGGTCAATGGGTCGCGCTTGACTGGGATCGCTAAGTTTGTTGTGCCAAAGCCAAGGCTTAGTTGATTCAGAGGAAAAAGGTTAGGTAATACATTGGATGTATTGGCATATATAAGATATATGTTTCGGACTTGGATGTCTCCCTACCGAATCTAGGAATTGGATGGATCCAATTGATCTTAGAGATCTACCTAGTTAATTATCATACAATTTGTTGGCCAAAGTCAAGATTGTGTGATATTTAACGGGATCGTAGCCCACTAGGAAACACGGTTTCCCGAGTACTCGACAGAGGGTTAGAGGCTCGCTGAAAAATAGTGGGAGGCAAGAATTGAATTTGCAATACTCGTTCAATTACTCGCCATACGCGCTCATTCAATTTATTTCGTCGTTAGATTAAATGTTAGTTGGACTAATATTTAAATTGTTGTTTTAATTAACAGTTGGACTGTATTATAGTTGATTATATATAATTGGATTATATGAATTAATATATTTCAATTTACAGTTGATTTTATAGTTGGACTATAGTAATCAATGTAATTGAGGTTAATTAATTTAGATTATATTTGATTATATAGTTGGACTGTTATAATCATTATAATAAATAGTACCACAAATCGTTGATTAAATAGTTGGACTATTAGAATCAAGATATAAAAATGAAAGATTAGTGTTTAAGACATAATCCTGGGTGAAAATGTATTTAGATGACTATAATTTTCAAATTGGGAATAAAGTTTCAGGATGGTCCTGGAAAATAACAAGTTACTTTATTTGATAAAATAACATATTATGCCTAAGCCCGGAGTTAAGCAAATAGTAGAGCATAATCTTTGGAAGATCTTGTAATGATAACTTAAGTGCTTAATCCATTAAGCTTGTAGAGTAGACTCCTTAATTTCTGAATCAGAACCAAGGATTAGATCCTTAAAGTATGATAATGAAATTGAAGGATTTTCATAAATCTATACTTAGATTTTAAGAAGGCTTTGACTTCAAAAATGTTTGTCATAAATATGTTCACAACTAGTATTAAAATTAGATTTTAGATACTTAGTGTGGTACATAAATATGTAATGATGTTCAGAATCTGCTATGAGCAGGATACTGACTTCTATTGAGATTTATCTGCGAATTGGAAACGGGACGAAAGTCACTGTTTTAACCGTAGATACCTGAATTTAGGAACTACCTTCGGGTTAGTACTTAAATTAAGGAACTATTATAATGTAACTAGTTTGACTAGATACATTATCTCTGTATCAGTGTTTAACCCGCTGCGGGTAAACCTTTATATTCTAGAACACTAAAGTGTTTTATTGTATAAAGATGAGTTTGAGATAAACACATTAGATGTGGATAACAGAATTTGTATTTTGAATATAATATCTCAAATATATAACATGACAAATAAATAGCTCAAACTGATTTGATCAGTTAAGAAACTTAATTGTGGCATAGTTGTCAGGGACACTATTAAACAAGAATCTTATATCCGCACTTTTGAAGAGTGGGTACCAGGACTTATTTGATTCCATTCAAATAAAGTCTACGAATCTAGTCTATTTGGACAAAGTGCCTAAAACACTATTTACTTGGTAAAAGTGTAAATACAACCGATCTGTTAGCCCTACTTCATAGTGAAGCAAGTGGGCCCATGTCTAGCTAGGCTAGATATGGATATGAATATTTCGTGACCTGTACGGATGTGGCATCGCGTATGGTTATGTGTTTCTTTTGAAGAACACAAATCGGAAACTTTCACAGTTTCAACACGAAATAGACAAACAGATCAGCTAAAGTATTAAACTGTCACGGTAAGACCGTAATGGAAAATACTTAAGCAATAAGTTTCTCGTATACTTGAAAGAGTATAGTATTCTTTCAATAAGGACTCCTCCCGGAACACGTCAGTTTGACGGTGTGTCCGAACGGATTAACCGAATTTTGTTAGACATGATAAGGTTAATCAAGAGTCGCTCTGAGCTACCATTTCCTTCAACGGATAAGCTTTAAACAGTGCAAGAACTTATTTTGAATAAGGTTCCATAATAATCTGTTTGACAGATATCATATTAGATATGAACGGGAAAGAAACCGGGTTTCACATTCCTGAATATTTGGGTATGCCAGGCATATGTTTGGATGATACCAAACTAAAACCCAAATAGGATAAGTGCCAATTGTAGGTCATCCTAGGGATACCATAAGTATTGTACTTATACACCCCCAAAGAGAACAATTAGATTGTTGCTCACCATGCGATTTTCCTAAGAGGAATACCGATATGCAGTGGTAAGTGGGAGGATAGTATAACTCGATGAAAATCGGAGTAATACTGTTCAAGGCACCGAATCTTAATGGAACATAAATAGTTCATCAAGATGAAACTATACCATTACTCTTCGAATACACAAGAACCGCGTAGGTCGGATAGAGTCAGAAAACAACCTGGGTTATGGGTTTCTGATCTCGCCTCATAAAGATCTATCTTATTGAGGAATACCAACTGACTACGTATGAGGAAGTGATAAAAGGTATCAACTCCCTAATTATGGCAAAGTGCCATGAATCCGAATTGGATTCCATGTATATCAACCATGTTTGGATACTAGTTGATGTACCGCAAAGCATTGTGCCTATTGGTACTATAAGTCTTCAAGGAAGACATACATGGATGGCAACATACCAACATACTAAGCTAGGCTTGTAGCGAAAAGGTAGAGTTATCAACATTGTGTTGATTGCGACGAAACCTTTTACCTGTTACCACGGTAAATCCGTTTGGATAATGCTTGCTGATGCTGCATGTTTCATTCATGAAATGTGGCAGCTTAATGCCAAAACCGCTTTCCTTAACGGAAACCTTTCGGAGGATGTTTACAATATCCTGTCGGTTTTGTCGAACCATAACAAGCAAACTAGGTTTGTAGGTTATTCGATCCATAGATGGATTGAAGCAAGCATTGAGTGCTTAGAATTATCGTTTTGATGTAATCATAATGGTGTATGATTTAATTCAAAAACGAAAATAATTCTTGTGTATATAAGGAGGTTAGTGGGAGCGCACTGACAGTGAATGTCCTGAATGATGATGATATATCATTTCTTGGAAATGATATTCCCATAAAATAATCGGTGAAAGCTTGGCTTTATGATAACGACTATGAGTCGTAACAACGGTACAATAAAAAAACGTAGAAAAACGGTACAGTGAACTGGAATCTTCCAAGCAAGATACTGTTACCGAATAAACAACAAATACGGATTATTGCTGTAGCTGAGGCAGCAATAGAAGTCTTCTGGGGTCGATAATATCTAATTGGATTAGATATAGTTATATTAGCAGCTGAGCTAGGCGTCAGCACAGGCTAAAGAATTAATGGTCTCATCAACGATCCAGATACATACTTCGATATTCATCTGATTCGTTCGGATCATACATCGTGGCGATGTGATGATTGAATAAATCGCATCAAAATGATATTCATACAAATCCGCTGACGAAAACCTTTTCTCAGCAGTTTGAGCCAACTGTACATAGTTCGGATGTTAGAGACTCGAGTGACTGGCTATAGGCCAAGTGGGAGATTGTTGGACAATTTTGACCCATAGCGTCACTATTTGTACAGATCATAGTGTTGTTGTACAAATTAACTATGTGACAAAGGAGATTGCACTCTTATCATTTGTGATTAGATCACCTAGATATATAAATGATGAGAGGTCCCTATGATTTGTTCCTGGATAGAGAATGATATGAGACAGTATCAGTCCACGAAGGATAAATCATTAAACATCCCTAGTAAGAGTATTATCGAGATTGGACATCGGTAATGCGGAAAAGACTAGTTTTGCACTTGTGCACGTTGTGAGGGCACAACGGGCATAGTTCTCATATATTTAAGTATTGGATACTTATGCAAGTGCGGTAGGAGGTTGTGTTTCCCGATGGTACGGGAAACAGCTTCGCTCTGGATAGACCCCGCGGAATCCCATTGGTAGTATGACTATGTGTCTATGGGAGTCTGCAATCAGGGTAGGTGTATTTGGTCTTAACCTGAGACTTGCACCGCTAATACATTACGACAATCAATATACTTTAGTTGAGGTCGTCCAGGGCTTTAACCGGTTCTGTGTACGCCGATACTGGGTATATTGGGAATCGTAGTGTGTTGGGTGTGATGTCAAGACGGAAGTATCACTCCAGTCATAGTGGAGATGATGGTCACGTAGGATACGGAACTCGTTCTCTTAAATGCTCGAGCTATCGAGATATTATGACTAGGTCATGTATATCCGATTATAGAGACTAGTTACCAGACATCCGATATGTGCTTCGTACGGGGCAGACACAATTCCAGCCCCAGGCCTTGCACGTGACTATCCGATACTGGACAGAAATACGCAATACTTCGGATACTACGCTTGATATAGATCACATATTCCTATAAGGATATTTCCGGAGAATTGGGTAGGCATGGCGCTTTGCTAGAAGCCAACATTGTCTTGTAAATCGGTATAAACGTAGTACGAGGTACTTACGTGTTCGGACAGTCCGACGACCGTATTTACTGCCAACATATCCGGGGATCTCATGGGTCGCTTCCCGAAGATTCACCGATGACGTATAACTCGCACTATAATTAATCTGGGATTAATTAGAAGAGAGAAAATTAATCTGGGATTAATTACGGAGATATTTTATCTGAGATAAAATATTAATTAAAGAGAGAGAACGATTAATTTGGAATTAATCGATAAATAGATATTCGATATATTATACGAAATTAGATTTCGACGCGAAATTGAAATTGGATTTTAATTCGGGCAAACGAATTAATTTAGAAATAATTCATTAGCGACGTGAATAGTGATTTCGCTAGGCGTAATCATTTAATTACGACGCGACGGAAAATTCGTTAATTTGGAATTAGCGAACCCGAGCCCGAGAGTGATTGCGAGCGCATTCGCATTTCGAATTCGAACGCGGCACGCAAGTCACATCAAGCGTCAAATCGCTAGTCGCATCAATTGTCAAATCACTTGTCACTTTGAGTGATGTGACATGACATGTTGTCACTTTATTAAAGTGAATAGATGTGATGTGAATAGTGATATGAAATGATGGAAAGCTTTATTGCTTTTTACTTTTTGACTTTTGAATTAAAGTAATATATATGTTTTATTTAATTTACTTGGTAAATGTAATAAATATATATTAAAGCTTTATCTTCTCTCTCTCCAATTTAGGGCATACGGTTTTGAGGAAACCTATTTTTCCCTCCCTTTTCTCTTATTCCTCTCACGGCTTGGAGCCACTTCTTCTCTTCATTTTGGTTCGATCAAAAACAAGGAAGAAGATCAAGTGCTAGCACACATGAGTTGATACAAAGGTGATAGGGAAGTGTTATTGTGAGCATGGAACCATCTTTTGAAGCATGAAGCTTGGAGTTTCCATGAAGTCTTCAATGGCCGAAAATTAGAGGATTTTCACAACCCAAAAATGTGCAGTCCAGCAGCTCCAAGGAGGCCAAAACCGAGCTTCAACATGGAGGAAAATGGGTCTTGTTCTTCCTAGCATCAAACCATTCAATGTGAGTATGTATTCCGCCTTACTCCTTGAAGTATTCATGCGTTTTTCTTGCTTGATTTCATGATCTTGGGACCTAATTAGAAACCAACAGTGGTTTCACTAGCTATGCGTGCTGCAGTTGCACATGATATTTTTTATAATCCTAGGATTCCCCTTATTTACATTTCTTATATTGGGCTCCCACACTAAGGTACTATGGTTATGAACTATTTAATTACCTCCTTCAACTTTTCTCCTGATTCATTTCGGCTATTGGTCATACTACCTCTTATTGAGAACCTCCTTGAGGTTCATACTCTCTCAAAAATCCTACCATACTCTCTTTATTATTCCTCCTTACGAAGTTCTACTTTTTACTTAGATTTTTCTCCTTATCTCAGTTTCTTATCCTTCTAAAGTCATTACTTCATTGGAAGCTCTGCATCATCTTCGACCGGTTAGGGTATCACTACTAATACGTTTAGTTTGAGTGCTACTCTCTTACTAGTTCCTCCATTCTAGTATGATAAGGGCTCTTTATAAATCATAAACCTTATTTAAGAGGATTTCCCTCTCTGATTACTTTACTCTTTTGAGCTTTTACCTTCTTAAGGCCATGTATTTCACAATGGATCGGTTATCACCTTTTTTAATTTTAGTTTGGCGTACTGTGGATTCAAACTACTCTATCTCTTACAAAATATTACGATCTTATGATTCTTATCTATATTCTATTGAACTTCTTGGTTCAGCTATCTTGCAGTTTCATGACTTATCTATCCTATAAGATGTTCTTCTTTACTTGTCCAAATCCTCACTAGGCACTAAATTGGGGGGTGAATACATGCTCTCAATAGAGTTTTGAGAAAATAGACATTACTGTTATTTGTCTAAGCTCAGTGATGGCCTGATTATGTGTCTATATACTTGCTAGGGTTGGGGCTACTAGGAAGAAAAATTATCATTCGTTCCATTGGAAACCGCATCGGCTTCTCTAAATTTTAGGGTCCTATAAATTTATCAACTATCCTGAGGTTTCCATTATATTAATGTCTTTAAGCTACGTTATCTATGTTACTGTATGTATTGATCTTCCTTGTTACTTCCCGTATCATTCTTTATTATTTCCATATCCTATCTATTGGCTCTAAGTTGTGCTGTCAAGGCTAGTGGTGGTTCATTCTTATTGGCTATTTTCTAGATCTCTACTCTCTGCTCTTATTGTAGGCTATAACTATGCCATTTAATATTATTGTTCGTACTGGTATATTTTGCTAACTCCTGAGTGTTATTGATATATTCTTATGTCCTCATAGGTTTCTATTACGTTTGATCTATATCGTATACTTTTACTAGTACTACAAGACTCGTGCTAATTCGCCTGGTTTCTTGAATCCTGCTGGGTTTTCACTTTTTGACTTCAGAAATGTCATTGGTCATTTTCTAGATGATATATCTCTCAGTGTTTTATATCCATGTCTTAGGATATACCATCGACGGGCTTTCTTACACTTATTTTTATTTGTGCTATTTAAGGATGGGTAAGAATTTCACATCTCCGGGTGTCGACATTCTCATTCTGGTATTCTTTGTCCTGGTAAAGTCTATTACTAATGTAAGATAGGTATAAGATAGACTCCATCATGATAGTTTCCTTGACTGGTATCACTGAACGGTTGGAATCTGGGTTTGGGTGTCTAGAATCTCTACGTCCTTTTGGTAACTCATGCCTATTAGAACATCCACAACCAAATCATATTTCTTACTTCTTTTATCTTTCTGACTATTCTTCATTATTCGGGGAATTCGCTATTAATACGAGGTGCTCAAAGGCTATTGGATCTGCTTGAAAGAATTTTTCGAAGATGAAAGGAATCTTACGAAAAGGGAAGGAACCTTATATAGGTCTACTTAACATTTTTATACTTGCTTGGGCTTATCATATTCTATTCTCCTTACTACTATAAGTTCTAGTATTTTCTTTATTATCTCATTATGTATTTCGACCTCTTATTGCCTCTGGTTGTTTTAAGTATTTGTACTTTATTCCTTTCTTTTCTTATAGCATTCTCTTCTCATTTCCTTAAGTGAATATTCTCAGAACCTTACTATTTATTTTCATAACTTGTCTTGAACTTCTGATAATAAGTCATGGTAACTACAAAAGGATTCTCAACTTGGGCAAAGAGTGTGGTTACTTTCATAAGGATGAATATTGAATAGCTTGGGAATTCTTACTAACCTGTCTATATGACTTTATTCATCATTACTAAACCATTTGAAATACAAAACCATGCAAATGGACCATAACCAAACTCAACAACATATAATACATCTTAATTCTCATAAGTATGTACATAATAATACTTTACTTTACAACTCAGTTAAAGAACACCTGAGCATATTACAATGACTTCACAATGTTAATGACTGACATGCAACTTTACTTTGACTCTGACAGACACTGTATCTCTTACTTGACCTCATAGACCCAAACACCCTAATGACTGCCATCAGTATACATCCTCTCGGGCTCGTCCTCCAAATATACCTGCAAAACATAAACACTGGGAGTGGGGGTTAGATCGTTTGAATGACCTAGTGAGTGGACGGTTAAAAATGAAAACTGAAATACTTTATGAAAATCCATTATTCTAAAACTGAAATCTTTTCAAGGAAACTATCTTTTCTAAAAAACTATTTCTTTTCTAAAAGCATATATCTTTCTGGAAAATCTTTCTAAGAACCTTTCTTTCTATAAGACTCTTAATTCTTTCTGTAAAATTGAATTCTCTTGAAAACTCTTTCTTAAAATTTATCATTTCTGAAAATCATATCTTTGAAAATCTTATTTATGAAAATCTGACTCTGAAAAATTTATCTCTGAAAACCTGACGCATGGGGACATTACATATCTCGTCCCCCCATATGCCTAAACTAGTGGTCTTGAAATCGGCGACGCTGTCCCGGGCTCGCGACCCGGTCAGGAGTACGGAGTAGCCCGCGGGGGACTAAATCGGAGAATAAAGGAGTAGCCACCCAGTGTGAACTGGGAAATGATTTAAGGCCGCACTCACCCCTCGCAAGGGAAGACCTCAAACCGTTTGGTTCGGAATGGTCTCTTACTTATGTCACTTGTAATGAACAGATTTGTGCAATAATTTAACCAAGTCTACGAAACATACCATCTCAAAAGTAATCTACATCTAAGTTCATATACGGCCTATATCTAAGTTTGCATGCATAAAAGTAAGTCGGAATAGCGGTAAGCACACAACTCATTAATACTTTAAATTAGCACATGCGGAATAAATATGTGACCAAGGGATTTGACCGTTCTCAATGCAGGACCTCGCATACCCGGTTGGACGTATTCCACTTCAACCAAGCATGCCATGTCTGGGTCAACAAAATAAAATATAATAAAGGGTGCCCTCAGGTCTTACCTTTTAAGTCGCTTCTCGGGAGTGCGTTGGGACGTCACCGGAAGGGTTATCGTTTCTGCTGTTTTCACTGGTCCGCTATTTCAACTGTTTTCACTGGTTCACTATTTTCACTGCTTTCGCTGGTTCACTATTTTCTCTATTTTCACTGGTTCGCTGTTTTTGATGTTTTGTCTATTTTCACTCGCTGTTTCCACTTGCTATTTTCGCTCGCTGTTTTCTCTATTTTTGGACTATTTTGGGCTGATTTTTTGAGCTATTTCGGGGCTATTTTGGACTGGTTTAGGGTCGGTCAATGGGCTATTTTCGGTGTTATTACTCGATGTTTTTGGCTCAGTTGGTGATTCGGCCGAGTGCGTGGCTATGCTTGTTGAAATTGGCTATTTTTTGAATGGTGCATGGGTTAGTTTGTGGCTGTTAGTGGCTCGGTTTATGCGTGGCTGGCTGTGGGAAATATTTTGGTGAGTGCCTGCTGCTCGTTTGTGAAGGGGCTGCTTTCACGTAGAGGGTTTATTATTTGTTGTCTTGTTTGGCAGTGTGCGTGAAGGCTGAGTGTAGTTCACGTGGAGGGTAGTCTGCTTACTGGTCTCATGTTGATGTTGCTCGGTTTGGTGGCCGCTGCTTGGCTTTGTGTTTATTGGTAGTATGTGCCTCTTTGGTGAGCTATTTTGTGTGCGTTATGGACGTAATGGAGGGTCATTTTGAGGGGAGTGTTTTGCGTGTTTCATGTGGTCGTGTGCTTTGGAGGAGTGAGAGGCTGATTCACATTGATGTTGTGACTTTAGGGGGGCTGTTGAGGATGGATACAAGAAGCTGTTTGGTGAAGAGAGAAGGGAGCAGTTTAGTTGATTGGTTGATGAAGGTAAAAGCTAGGTTAGGGTGCAGGTTAGTATGCCGAGTGAGAGAGATAACATGAGGGCTATTAGGGTTTCAGTTTATTAGTTGTGGTTACGTGAAAGAGATAGGATGTGCTAGGTATGTGAGGGCTGTCGTGTGTGATGAAGACAGTTTGAGGACGTGAGGGCTGCAGTTCACGCATGATAAGGACCAGTTTGGGGTACATAAGGGCTGAGGGGTTTGTGAGCTTAGGGTTTATTATTCTTTGATAGTGGCGTGAATGTGAGCTAGCTAGGGTTGAGAGAGGTGAGTTTATGTGTCTTTTTATAGGAGAGGGTTGAGGTTGTTGGTGGATTGCATTAATGGGGAGGCTATTAAATGGCTTTGTTGTTTAGTGGAGGGTTATTTAATGTTGTATTTGACTTAGTGGAAGGTTATTAATTAGGAGGTGGCCTAATTTCTTTGGGCGTGGGGTTGGCTTGGAGGATTGATATGTTATGTTTGTCTTGGAGGGGGAGGCTATTAATTAGGAGGTGGCTTTTTGTTGTTCATGTGCTGATTTGAGTGGAGTTGAGAGGGTGTTTGTTTCTTTGTGTTTGGTCTCTTATTGCTTGGCTTTTAGGGTTTTGTCTTCACGTGTGCATGCATGCATGGGTGTTGGCTTTTGTTGCTACTTCACGTGGGGATTATTGACATTAAAGGCGTGAAGAAGTTGTGATGAGTGGGGCAGAGATCGAAGCATCTCACACCCAGCATGGTTTGGGAATGAATTCCATGGGTCGAATCACCTCACCATCAACTCAACTCAGTACGGGAATAAATCCCAGAGATCGAAGAATCTCACACCCAGCATGGTTAGGGAATAAATCCCAGGGGTCGAAGCACCTCGCCATCAACTCAACTCAGTTCGGGAATAAATCCCAGAGATCGAAGCATCTTACACCCAGTATGGTTCAGGAATGAATCCAATGGGTTGAAGTACCTTGTCATCAACTCCACTCAGTTCGGGAATAAATCATAGAGATCGAAGCATCTCACACCCAGCATGGTTCATGAATGAATCCCACGGGTCAAAGCACCTCGCCATCAACTCAACTCAGTTCGGGAATAAATCCCAGAGATCGAAGCATCTCACACCCAGCATGGTTTGGGAATGAATCCCAGTTGTCGAAGCACCTCGCTATCAACTCAACTCAGTTCGGGAATGAATCACAGAGATCGAAGCATCTTACACTCAGCATGGTTCGGGAATGAATCACAGGGGTCGAAGCACCTCGCCATCAACTCAACTCAGTACGGGAATAAATCCCTGCGATCGAAGCATCTCACACCCAGCATAGTTTGGGAATGAATTCCAGGGGTCGAAGCACCTCGCCGTCAACTCAACTCAGTACGGGAATAAATCCCAGAGATCGAAGCATCTCACACCCAGCATGGTCCGGAAATAAATCCCAAGGGTTGAAGCACCTCGCCATCAACTCAACTCAGTTTGGGAATCCCAGAGATCGAAGCATCTTACACCCAGTATGGTTCAGGAATGAATCCAAGGGGTTGAAGCACCTCGTCATCAACTCAACTCAATTCGGGAAAAAATCCCAGAGATCGAAGCATCTCACACCTGGAATGGTTCGGGAATGAATCCCACGGGTCAAAGCACCTCGCCATCAACTCAACTCAGTTCGGGAATAAATCCCAGAGATCGAAGCATCTCACACCCAGCATGGTTTGGGAATGAATCCCAAGGGTCGAGTACCTCGCCATCAACTTAACTCAATTCGGGAATGAATCCCAGAGATCGAAGCATCTTACACTCAGCATGGTTTGGGAATGAATCACAGGGGTCGAAGCACCTCACCATTAACTCAACTTCATTCGGGAATAAATCCCAGAGATCGAAGCATCTCGAAAAAGTAACAAAACCACAGGTTATTCCGGCAACGACCGATGAACAAGGTAAGTAAAAATGCAAGCATGACTTTGATAGGGTTGTCACTGTCACACTCTGCACAAGCCCCATCAAAGTAGGGGCGACTGCAGACAATGTATTTTTATATAAGCCCGATGATGAGCCTCGTATGGAGGCACTACTTGAAAATTTGTGAAAGTTACGAAAAATGAATGCTAGAAGGAAGGAAAACCTCCAAAATTAGCACCTCATCGGATTCAGACTCATTATCTAGCCTCAGATTCGCTCGATCATTTTTTGTTTGAAACCTCAGCCTCAACCCATCAGCCGTTGACACAACCTCATAGCCTGCTCCCCCAGCCTCGGTCCATCCACTCTCAGCCTATACACGTGGCCCATAACCCACCATGCACGCCCAAAAACCCATACAATCCATGCAAATCCTCTCATCATATCACTTTCCAACTCAACAAAGATTTGAAATCCCACCCTTACCAAATTAATAAGATTTGAGATCCCATTATCACCATATTTATGAGATTTTATTCCTAAATTAATTTGAGAATATATCTCCCAAGTTTCCATGATTTGTTTCCTTATTTGGAGATCCCTTCAAATCATTATAAAAAAGGGACCAAATCATCATCAAAAGAAGACTTTGGACGGCAACCAACAAAAAAAAACCCTAGCCATCACTCAAACAAAAAGTACAAAAGAAAAGTAGAAAACCAAAAAACAACCAAAACAGCAACCACCGAAAAACAACCAAAACAGCAACCATCGAAAACAGCAAACCAGAACCACCGAAAAATAGAACCAAAATAGCACCAAAACAACCAACCAAAATCGTGAAAATAAAAGCCAAAAAACCATGAAAACAGCAGCCAAATTACCAAATCTATTTTTTCAAACCTGTATTCGTTTTAATGTGTCATAATTGTCCAACAATCCAAGTCACACGCCCACATCACACAAGGCCCACAATCCCAAGCCAATCCAAAACAATTTAATCACATGCAAAACACATGTCAAATCCAATCAATACACCTTCAAAATTTAAAAATATTTTGAATCCAATCCCCACCAAAATTTCAAAAAGTATTTCCTTAAATAATTTAATAAAATACATCCCTTAATTGCATGATTTGTTTCCTTGCTAAGAAAAAACCCTAGCACAACCAAGAAACCATAACCCTAGTGTAGGACACATAAACTGACGACGCTGTTCCAGGCTCACGGCCTAGTTGGGAGTACGAAATAACATGGAGTCGCCACCCGGTGTGAACCGTGACAAAGATTTAAGGCCGCACTCACCCCTCGCAAGGGAAGACCTCAAACGTTGGGTTCGGAATGGTCCCTTACTTATGTCACTTGTAATGATGTGATTTTTGCAATAAACTAACCGAATCTACTCAACATGCTCAAGAACAACCTACGTCTAGTTCATGTTCATAAAGATAAATCCTATGTCTAAGTTTGCATGCTTGAAAAGTAAATCATCATAACACACGACAACAAACGGCAATCTCATGAACATACTTCAATTATATAATGCGGAAAACAAATGACAACCTAAACATAATGCAAATCCCAAACGCAAAATAAATAACTAATCATGCTTAAAAATAAATAACTAAATAACATACTATACTAAATCATGCTTATAAAAATAAATAACGTACTAGCAACCTAATCATGCTCAAACACATGGTTGGATGAAACGAAATGCGTGTGTCTCTTAAGTAGTACGTGGCGTTGTATCCCGAGTGCAAACCGCACTACCATCCACTCGGATTCGCCTACGGAATTTACGTCCGGGTTTCCATCCGATATACCACAAAAGAGAACACGCATTCCGTTCATCCGAAATTCACATCATACCTCAACAAACGACTCGCATGCGATAATATATTAAAATAAATAAAAGAAACGAAAGATAATAAGTAAAAAGGGTGCCCTCAGGTCTAACCTCTTTTGTCGTCTCAAGAAAAGGCGTTACACGTCTGTTGGAAGGGTGAATGATCCGCAACTCTTTTGGTTCACTTAACTCAACGTCTTTCCTCGCTATTTTGTTGTTCGGGCTGCTGTTTTCACTCCGTTTCGCTGCTATTTTCGCTGTATTTTTTTGTCACTATTTTGAAGCAATTTAGGGACTATTTTGGTGTCGGTTTTAGGGGCTTAAGGCCTGCGGTTTTGGTGATTTTTGAGGGGCTTTCTGGATAATTTTTTTGGTGCAGTTTTGGGACAATTTCAGGGGCTATTTGCATGGCAATTCACTGGCAGTGCAGTGGGCTTTTTACGGCAGTTTGAAGGGCTGGACAGGGAGCAGTTTAGGCGTGCAGTAGGTGGTGTTTTGCGGCAGAGCAAGGGCTGTTTGTGGAGAGTAAAATGCGGCAGTGAATGAGGTAATTTTAGGGCAAATTTGCGTGCAGGTCAGGGGTATTTGAGGGAGATTAGGCGTGCAGGTCAGGGCTTGTGGCATTGAATGGTCTGTGTACGTGTGTGCAATTTTTGTGTGGGCGTGAAGGTGAGTGGCAGGGCTTGTGCCGTTGAATGTCTGTGTACGTGGGTGTAATTTGTATGTGCGTGAAGGTGATTGACATGGCTTGTGGCATTGAATGGGTGGAGGGTGCAAGGCTTATGTGTGAAGTGGCAAGGTGAATGGAGAATGGAATTTGGCTGTGGCGTCCGTGGAGGTAGTGGGATGATATGCGGCTTTTGAATGAAGGGGACAAGTGTGGGCGAAGGAGTGATTAGCGTGAAGAGGCAGGGACTGCTGGCGTGAATGTGCTAGGGTTTATTTCTTTTGTTTTCAATTTTTGTGAGAATCTGCCAGGGTTGAATGTGTGGGTTAAGGGTTCTTTTTATAGGCCAAGGGATGGGGTTTACCTTGTTGGAGAAGGAATATGATTTGTGTGTTTAAAGGGGATATCTTTTAATTTAATATGTGATAAGGAAATCTTTTAATTATGGGAATTGATTTGATTTGTTCTTTTTAATTAAGGATATGATTTATTTAAATTGGTAGGTGATTTAATTGAATTAGGAATGTGATTTATTTTAATTAGGAATGTTATTTATGGAATTTAATTTGAATCTTTTAATTTGGGAAAGGAATTTAATTTGTGACATGTGTTTTAATTTAATTTAATTGGATTTATTTAGTTTAGGAATGTGATTTGATTTAATTTAATTTAATTTAAGTTTAATTTAATTGGTTTTAATTTAATTTGTGACATGCATTTTAAATGTTTTAATTATTTTGGATTGGGCTTGGTGTGTTTAAAAACAGAGGTCCAACAAGCGAACCCGAAGCGAAACAAGCGAGTTAAATCTGACAAAATGCTAATTTCCAACTTTACCCTTCCAACGTCCGTTTCCCGTGGCTTTCACAACTAAATAGGTAGTGTCTCAATTTGAGACTCATCATCGGGCTTATATGTAAAAATGCAGTGCCTACAGTCGCCCCACTTTGATGGGACTCGTGCAGTGTGTGACAATGACATTCCCATCAAAGTACGTGCAATGCATTTTTACTTACCTGGCTCACCAGCTGTCACCTAGTTTGCTTGTTGCTCTGAACTGAATTTGATGATGTGGTGAGGTGCCGCGACCTCGAAGTTCATCCCTACAAGATGCTTCGATCTCTAGGAATCACTACCGAACTGAACTGATATGATGGTGAGGTGCCTCGACCTCTGGGTTTTGTTCCCGAACCACTGAATGTGAACTGTGCTGATGAATTCAGTGGGCCCTCGACCCTGGGATGCATCCCGGAACTGCAACCGACAACAGGGGCACCTCAACCCAATACCGCTGACAAAATGGGCCTCGCCCTCAAACTGATGATGTAGTGGGTCCTCGACCCTGGGACACATCCCGGAACTAGAATTGATGATGCAGTTGGCCTTCGACCCTTGGACGCATCCCGAAAGTGCAACTGACAACAGGGGTACCTCGACCCAATACCACTGATAATGAGGACCTCGCCCTCAAACTGATGATGTAGTGGGTCCTCGACCCTGGACTGATATTGATGTGGGCCTCGCCCTAAAACTGATACTGACGTGGGCCTCGCCCTCAACTGATAATGATGTGGGCCTCGCCCCAAAACTGATACTGACGTGGGCCTCGCCCTAAAACTGATACTGATGTGGGCCTCGCCTCAGACTAATACTGATGTGGGCCTCGCCCTCAACTGATACTGACGTGGGCCTCGCCCTCAACTGATACTGATGTGGGCCTCACCCCCAACTGATGTGGGCCTCGCCCCCAGACTGCCATATCCAGCAAGACTAAAACTGATAATGACATGGGCCTCGCCCCCAGAGTGCCATACCTGGCAAGACTGCTACTGATACTGATGTTCCATTTCAACATACTGTTATCGTGTGGGGTGGTCCATTCCCGAACCGTTACTGTGATGTCATCCATTCTCGAACTGTTACTGTGAGGTGATCCATTCACGAACCGTGCTGAATGTGGGCTTTATTCCCTGGGCTTCATCCCCGAAACTGGTGATAATGTGGGCCTTGATCCTCTGGGATTTATTCTCGAAAACTACTGATAGTACGGGCCTCGCCCCTTGGGATTCATTCCTGAAACTGATGATAATGCAGGCCTCGACCCCAGGATTCATTCCCAGATTCATTCCAACATTCTGACGATGTGGGCCTCTGCCCTAGGATTCATTCCAAATTCTGACGACATGGGCCTCGGCCCTGGGATTCATTCCCGAAACTGCCGATAATGTGGGCTGAGGCCCTGGGATTCATTCCCGAAACTGATGATGCTATGTTGCTATTTCTGGTTGGCTTGCATTTGCCGCTTTCTCTTTTTCTTCTTTGAAACCTGTGAATACAAAATAAAACAAACACAAAGAACGAATGCAAAATGTGTTACGTGTATGCATGCATGCATGAATGAATTTCCTATTCCGCTGGGCTAGGTTTTCCGCCATTTCTCCAGGTGATTGCTCGGCCTTCTCTCTAGTCTCATGGCTCAATTTCTTGTTTATTCTTTTTATTCACGGGGTGGTAGACTGGTCTCCCCCACTCTTGATTTATCTTTCTGATCTCCGCTGTTTGCACTTGGTCAAGATGAACCACATGGTGGGGCCTTCTATATCATCATACTATGCTACGAAATAGTCTAAATAGTTATACATATCTTTTTCCTCAAAGAATGCATAGTAATGAAACCAGAGAACCTTCAAAACATTCAATGCAACTCAAATCCAAGTCTTTGAATAAATGATCTAAGCCAGACTGAAAGTGTGTGTGTGCAAAGGTTCCTTTGCGGATTCATCCCCAGGTAAGCTAACTCAATGATTTTGTTTCAAAAATTATGGTCGATGGGTCAAACCAACCTAGATGTCTAAATTATGCCTTCAGTTGCTTTTACGTGCTCAATGTGGTATGGTTTTCTTTTTCTTTTGTCTCTTTCTTTTTTTTTTTCTTTTCATTTTGAACTTTTTTTTTTCTTTTTTTTTCTTTCACATTTTTTTTCAACACACCTACCCTTTAAGGTAGAATTTCTCCTCATTGTGGTCCTAATACTCGCCCATGGGTAGCTTCACGCTTATCGGTTATAGGTGGTTCAATTCTTTTGTTTAGAGACTTTTCTTTTATTTTCAACCATACCATACATCATAACATAAGCAAATCAAGGTAGACATCTAAGCAAACGGTCATTCGCCGACCTATAATTTCTTCAACTAGTCACTTTGCCAACTACTGAGGTTTTCACTGCTAAGAACCATAATCAAGTGCTTACGAGTCTAACATAGATCAATTACTCAAATTATCAGATAAAAGCACGTCAAATGTTTATCGTTTCTAAGGTTTCACCCTAAAGTAATCAATTTCATCATCAGACTTAAGCCTAACGATTAAGGACT
>SKCR01050669.1:0-38833 GCA_019454045.1 Zanthoxylum bungeanum
AATAAAATAATATGTTCCTTAATGAGAAATAATACAACCTTCTGGATTGAAAGGGTTCATTGGAAGGTTATAACTGTTAGTGTTGGTACTCTGAGGGCCAATTTTATTATGTATTTCCCTGTAAATACTAATGTAACATTTTATTATGAATAAAATAAACAGTTTCTTTTATATAACATCGTCTTTTATATGGTAAAGACGTAACAAACCTTAGAATGAATAGTTATGATACTGTTGCAAAAGCGTTGCAACTGACATTGAGTTGTACCATGACGTTGTCATTCTTAGACAGTTCTTGGTCAAGGTTTACACTACTTGGTCAGTAAAGTAAACTCATTGAGACTGGTACATGTCGTATATTAGAATCTTGGATTCCAATGGTTTCTCAATGAACCATGAGTCTTGGAGACTCGTATAGACGTGTAGTGTTTATAGCGAATAAACACTGAACGACTCACCGAAGATTCCTAATGGATGATACACCAACGTCAATAAGAATCTTCTCGGTTGAGTGAGCATAGTGATTCTTTTGTTGGACAATTATGACCAATAGCATCACTGTTTGTAAAAGACATGGTGTTCTTTGTACAAGTTAACTATGTGACAAAGGAAATTGCTCTTTTATCATTTGTAATTGGATTACGTGGATATATAAATGATAAAAGTCCATATGATTAGTACTGGATTAATAAGATATGAGACGGTATTAATCCATGAAAGGTTTAATTATTAAATATCCCTAGTCGTAGTATTATCGAGACTGGACATCGATAATGCGAAATAAGCTAATATTGAACTTGTGCGCGTTATGGAAGCTTAACGACATAGTTCTCATATATTTAAGTATATGATACTTATGCAAGTGTGATAGGATGTTCTGTTAGCCGTTGGATCGGGAACAGCTTCGCTCTGGATAGACCATTTGGAATCCCATTGGTAGTATGACTATGTGTCTATGGGAATCCGAATCAGGGTAGGTGTATTTGGTCTTAACTTGCGACAATCAGTACGCTTTGGTTTTGGTCGTCTGGGGCTTTAATAGGTTATGTGTACGCCTCTTCTGGGTATACTGAGAATCGTAGTGTATTGGGTGTGATGTCAAGATGGAAGTATCACTTCAGTCATATGGAGATGATGATCACGTAGGGATACAAAACTAGTACTCTTAAATGCTGCTGCTATCGGGATAGTATGACTAAGTCATGATTATCCGATTACAGAGACTAGTTGCTAGTGATCCGATATATGCTTCGTATGGGGCAAACACAATTCCAGCCCTAGGCCTAGCATGTGACATCATATATTGGATCGTAATATGCAATACATTGTATACTACGCCTGATATAGATTCTATATATTCCATGTTGAATATATTTCTGGAGAATTGGGTAGGCACGGTGCATTGCTAGAAGCCAACCATGTCTTGTAAATTGGTAAGAACGTAGTACCGGGTATGCACTTGTTCGGATAGTCCGATGACTGTATTTATTGCCAACATATCCAGGGATCTATTGGGTCGCTTCCCGAAGATTCACCGATGACATTTGACTCGAACAAAATTAATCTGAGATTAATTATGAGAGAAAAAATTAATCTGGGATTAATTACGACAAGAATTAATCTGGGATTAATTAACAGAGAGAGAATTAATCTGAGATTAATTGCGTCAAGAATTAATCTGGGATTAATTTGACTAGAAGAGAGAACGTGATTAATTTGGAATTAATCGGCAAAGTAAATTTAATAGTGAAATTGGATTTTACTATTTAATTTATTTAATTGGGCTAAAATAATATATCGGATATATTAATTGAAATTGGATTTCAACACGGAATTAAAATTGGATTTTAATTCAAGCGAACAAATTATTTTGGAATTAATTCGTAAGCGACTTCTGTAATAATTTTGCTAGGCATTATTATTTAATTTAATTAGATTTAATTACGTTGCGACGGAAAATTCGTTTGATCGGATTAAACGAAACCGGGCCCAAAGTCGTGTTGTGTGTGCCAACCAAATTTTGAATTTAAAGTGGTGGGACCCACTTTACTTACATCAACTTTTGACAAGTGATGGAAGTGGTTGGCTTGTATTTATTGCAACTTTTTCCACACATCAACTTAACTTTTTGAAAGTTAAGTAAACACACGAAAACACACTTTTCACTATTCACTCTCTCCATCACATCTCTCTCTTGGCCGAAAATATGCAACTCTTGGAGGGTAATTTTTCTTTCAATATTTGTTCTTGCTAGCATATAAGGAGTCAACTTAAGGTAATATGGAAACTCACCCAATTGTTGGAAACACTTTACAAAGGCTTGGAGCTTCTTCAACATCCATAAAAGTTTTGAACTTCCACCAACCAATGTAAGTTTTTCCACAACTTTCTTTGGTAATTTTCACACTCGAATCACGCTTAGAGATCCTTGGCATGTCTAGGACACTAACAATGTTATCATGGTGAGATCTAAGCTTGATTTGGATTTTAGGGTTTGTATACTTTATTTGGGGTTTTTGTGTTTGGAGTATGATTTTTCCAAATTGGTTGTTTGGTTGTGCTTTGATGATGAAGAATTAGATTTATGCATCATAGGATTTGAGAAAAATTAATTGGATCTAATTTTCCCAATTCCTTGTAATGGCCGAATATAACCCTAAAGTGCTCATGGTTAATTTTTTGAAATTTGACAATTAGATATGTTAATTGGCATGAAATGAATATTGATTGTTGATTTAATTGGATTGAAATCAAAATTAGATGTTATTTCTATGCCTTTGCTGTGAGTATGTAACATGTTTTAGAATTGATTTTGCTTCAATTTGTGTTGGACATGAAATTGAAATGTTGAGCGTGATTAATTGGATTAATTAGTGTTTTGGAAACATTAGATTAATTTATTAATTATGTTAATTGCACTTTAATTAAATTAATATGTAATTTGGAATAATGTGTTAATTTAATTTATTGTAATTGGGCTTAATGGGCTTGGTTGGGCCAAATATGGTTTTGGACAATTGGGTTGGATCCAATTGGTCCTAAAACCATTTCCATAAAGTCCAAATATGACAATTAGGCCTTTGATGATTTAATTGGGCCTAATGGGCTTAAATTGATTTTTGGCAAAATGGTGATTCCTTATTGGGCCTTGGCTATTGGATTGGATCCACATTGGCCAAAGCACATGCCTAAAGAATTAATTAAAAGCCCATTGGACTTAATTAAATTGGCATTGGATGCTAATTTGGCCTTTGAGACCCAATTGGATTGGATTTGGAATCCAAGTCCTTAAAGGCACTATTGAAAGTGTAATTATTTAATTTGGAATTAAATAAGAATTAGTATTGGATACAATTTAAATTGGATTTAAAATTGTTGTTCGATATAATTCAAGAATACTTACTTTGAGTATTTATTCTTAAACGAGTTGGACTCGCGCAAATCAAATCGTTGTTTGAATATTGGATGGTCATTAATTCAAAGATTAATTAATTTGATTAGATTGATTGAATAACATGCTTTGTGTGAATACTTGGATGTATTTATATGAATAATGTATATCAGATGGATTTTAGTTAGGTGGCGGTAATTTTGGAAATTGTTGTAATAAATTTATAATTTATTAAATTGGACCTGCTTGTCCAGCCTATCATCTCTTTACTCTTTATATTTCTCTTCTCACCAATTCCCCTCAATGTAAATGAGGTTTCTTTAATGTATTATGTAATTGGGTAGAAGTATGAATAATGCTAGCGGGAGAGAGAAAATGGAGAGATTTATTCTGGGAACAAATTGTTATATATCCATCCGCATATCATTATTAATTTTATTCGCGCCTTATTATGCTTTTAGAATGCATGTTTAAGGGTGTATTATGAGACCTAATCAAAGATAATAAATTGGATGCCAATTTACGCGAAAAACCCTAATTAAATATTAAGTGTTTTACTTCCATTGAGTGGTTCTCTCTCAAGATCCAAGATTGACATTGGTTTTTTGGCCAAATTCAAGATCATTGTCCATCGCGGATGTGTTTGAACCACGAAAGCTTTGTTACATATCGCATGTCTTGGGCGGTTGTGATTTGTTGGCCAAAGTCAAGGTCACTTTTGTACATCGACGTGGATTACGAAGCTTTCCCACTGCCAATGGGTCACGCTTAATTGGAATCATTAAGCTTGTTGA
Organism: Zanthoxylum bungeanum; assembly: GCA_019454045.1. Lineage (NCBI taxonomy): Eukaryota > Viridiplantae > Streptophyta > Magnoliopsida > Sapindales > Rutaceae > Zanthoxylum > Zanthoxylum bungeanum. The sequence continues at coordinate 4,186 of SKCR01050669.1, forward strand.
GCCAAAGCCAAGGCTTAGTTGATTCAGAGGAAAAGGTTAGGAAATATATATTGGATATATATCTCGGAATTGGAGGTCCACCTACTGGATCTAGGAATTGGATGGGATCCAATAGATCTTAGAGATTACCTAGTTAAGTTTCATACAGCTTGCTGGCCAAAGTCAAGGTTGTGTGTTATTTAACGGGATCCTAGCCCACTAGGAAACTAGGTTTCCCGAGTACTCCACAGAGGGTTAGAGGCTCGCTGAAAAATAGTGGGAGGCTAGTATTAAATTTGCAATTTCGTTTAAATACTTGCCAATACGCGCTCTTTTATTTTATTTATCGATGTTAAATATATATATTAGTTGGACTAATATTTATTTTGCTTTCTTTGAACAGTTAGACTGTACAAGACACTACTTCATTTGTAGTTGATTATATAGTTGGACTATAGTAATCATTACATTTGATTGTACATGATATCGTTGATTGAATAGTTGGACTATTGCAATCGAGATGGCTGGAAATATTAGCGTTAGGGACATCGTCATAGGCGATAATATCTTTAATGGCTCCAATTTTCCAGATTTGGAGATGAATCTCAGGATAGTCCTAGGAGCCGAGAAGTTACTCTATGTTATAGAGAAACCTCTCGGGCCTAAGCCCGGAGTTGAGAAAATAGTAGAACATGAGCTTTGGAAGACTCATCATGATGATAACTTTAGTGCTCAATCTGTCATGCTTGCCGCAATGACTCCTCAATTTCGTTGTCAGAACAAAGGATTGGATCCTTATAGTATGATGTTGAAATTGAAGGATCTTCACAGATCTAATCTTGGATCTCAGAAGCACGAATTGCACAAGAAACTCTTTCGCTCGTGTATGTCAGAGGGTACGTCTGTCGACCACTATGTGTCGCAGATGATTGCTGACATCGAACAACTTGGTCACCTGGGCATAACCTTCGAGGCAGAGACTTCTATAGATTTGATCTTACAGTTTTTGCTCGACTGCTAGGGTTATTTCATCATAAACTATAATATAATGAACCAAGAGAAAAATTTTGGAGAGTTAATGGCGATGCTGAAAGAAGCAGAGCCAGAGCTTTTAAAGGGCAAGAAGCGCGAGGCGCACCTTACTTTGAAATCCCAGATGGCCAAGGCTTGGCCGAAGGCTTCTGGGGGTGTGAAGAAAAGGAAGAAAAAGGGCAAGGCTAAATCATCACAGTCTTCTAGGAAGACTAAAGACATATCCCAAGACGTCAGCCTGTATTATGGTAAACGGGGTCACTGGAAGCGTGACTGTCATGAGTACAAGGCGGAGTTGGAGGAAATAAAGACAGGCAAGGCTTCAGCTTCAGGTATGTTTGTTATAAACATGTCCACTACTAGTTTTAAAAATTGGATTTTTGATTCTGGATGTGGTACTAACATATATACTGGTGTGCAAGATCTTCTGATTAGCAGGATACTGGCTTCAGGCGAGATCGACCTACGAGTTACAAACGGGACAATAGTCGTTGTTTTGGCCGTTGGGACCTATGTTTTGTATCTCCATTTGGGGCATGTAATTACATTAGATGACTGTTATTTTGTACCTAGTTTGACTAAGGAACATCATCTCTGTATTTTATTTAACATGTTATGGGTGTACCTTTGTATTCTAGAACACTAGGTGTTTTATATATAAAGATAACATTTTGATATGTACAGCAGATGTTAATAATAGTCTATATATTTTGAATATAAATGAATCTCAAACATATAACATGACAAACAAAAAGGCTCAAACTAAGTAACACGGAAGAGACTTATCTGTGGCATTGATCTCTGGGACACACACTCGTATATCCACTCTTCAGAAGAGTAGATACTTGGACGGATTTGATCATAATTCATATGATGTCTGGGAATCATTTTTATTAGGCAAAGTGCCTAAAATGCCTTTTAGCGGTAAAGTGTACGTGCCACAGAGCTATTAGCCCTCGTTCATGTTGATGTATGTGGGCCCATGTCTAGCCAGGCTAGAGGTAGATATCAATACTTCGTAACCTTTATGGATGTTGCATTGGGTTATGGTTATGTGTATCTTATGAAACACAAGTCGGAAACTTTTGATAAATTCAAAGAGTTTCGACACGAAGTAGAAAACAGACCAGCAAAAGTATTAAAACATCACGGTTGGACCGTGGTGGAAAATACTTGAGCAATGATTTTCTTGATTACTTGAAAGAGTGTGGTATTCTTTCACAATGGACTCATCCCGGAACACCTCAACTGCATGGTGTGTCCGAATGGAGAAATCGAACTTTGTTGGACATGGTAAGTTCAATGATGAGTCGCACGGAGCTACTAATTTCCTTAAGGAGATACGCATTGAACATTGTAATACTTATTTTGAATAAGGTTCCGATAAAGTCTGTTGGACGAACTCCATATGAAATATGGATAGGAAAGAAACAGAGTTTCTCATTCCTGAAGATTTGGGTATGCTGGGCATATACTAAACGTTTGGATGGTGCCAAACTAGAACCCAAATTGGATAAGTGCCTATTTGTAATTGGTTATCCTAGGGAAACCAAAGGATATTATTTCCACAATCCATAAGAGAACAAAATATTTGTTGCTCTCCATGAGGTTTTCCTTAGAGGAATTCCTAAATGCAGTGGTAAGTGGGAAGAAAGTAAAACTCGAAGAAAATCAGAGTGATACTGTTCCTGGCACCAATCCCCTCACGGAGCACGAACAGTTCATCAGGGATGAGACTGTTCCACAATCGTCTAATACACAAGAACTGCGTAGGTCAGAGAGAGTCAGAAAACAACCTTAGAGGTATGGGTTTCTGATCTCACCTCATGTAGATATTAATCTTATTGAGAAAGATGAACTGACTACGTATGAGGAAGTGAAACAAGGTATCGACTCCGCTTTATGGCAAGATGCCATGAAGTCCGAAATGAATTCCATGTATACAACCAAGTTTGGACACTGGTTGATGTACCAGAAGGCATTGTGCCTATTGGTAGCAAATGGGTCTTCATGGTGAAGACAGACATGGATGGCAACATACAAATGTATAAAGCTAGGCTTGTAGCGAAAGGGTATCGTCATCAACATGGTGTCGATTACGATGAAATCTTTTACCCGTTGCCATGATTAAATCCATTTGGATAATGCTTGCTAATGTTGCATATTTCAAATATGAAATATGGCATATGGACATCAAAACTGCTTTCCTTAACGGAAACCTTTTGGAGGATGTTCATATACAACACCCTAACAGTTTTTTCGTGCCAAAACATGCAAACAAGGTTTGTAAGTTAAATCGATCCATTTATGGATTGAAGCAAGCATTGCGTTCTTGGAACCAACGTTTTTGATGAGATCATAAGGGTATATGGTTTCATTCAAAACGATGATGATTCTTGTGTATATAAGAAGGTTAGTGGGAGCGCAGTGACATTGATTGTCCTATATGTTGATGATGTATTGCTTCTTAGCAATGACATTCCCATATTACAATCGGTGAAAGCTTGGCTTTCATTAAAATTCTCCAAGAAATTCTTGGGAGAGGCAACCTTTATTCTAGGAATAAGGATCTACTATGATAGATCTAAAAGTTATTGGCACTCTCCAAGAGCTCGTACTGTGACAAACATGTACGTGACCTGGTGTCTCATGTGCTTTGAGCATGTGGAGTCACTATCAGACCGATCCAGGTGATGGTCACTGGATTGATGTTAAGAACATCCTTTAGTATCTTAGACGAACTAAGGATGCTTTCTTAATTTATGGAGATGGAGAACTTGAGGTGACTAGGATCATCGTTGCAAGTTTCCAAACCGATAAAGACGACTGTAAGTCGCAATAAGGGTACTTATTTTGTTTGAATAACAGAACAGTGAGCTGGAAATCTTCCTAGCAAGATATTGTTGCCGATTCAACAATAAAAGCGGAATAGATTGCTGCGGCTGAGGCAGCAAAAGAAGCATTTTGGATCTATAAAATTCCTAATTGGATTAGGAGTAGTTCTGTTAGCAGCTGAGCTGGGCTACAGAATAGGCTAAAGAATTAGGGTCTCATCAATGATCCAAGTATGTACTTCGATGGTTTCATCTGATTCGAGAGATCACACATCGTGGGGATGTGAAGATCGAAAAATTGTTTCATATGATAACCTTGCATATCCGCTGACGAAAGCGATATCTCAGTAAAAGCATGAGCGACCTGTACCTAGTTCAGGTGTTGGACACTTGAGTGATTGGCTATAGGCCAAGTGGGAGATTGTTGGACAATTATGACCCATAGCATCACTGTTTGTAAAAGACATGGTGTTCTTTATACGAATTAACTACGTGACAAAGGAATTGCTCTGTTATCATTTGTAATTGGATTACTTGGATATATAAATGATAAAAGTCCATATGATAAGTACCGGATTAATAAGATATGAGACATATTAATTCACGAAAGGTTTAATCATTAAATATCCCTAGTCATAGTATTATCGAGACTGGACATCGATAATGCGGAATAGGCTAGTATTGCATTTTTGCGCGTTATGGAAGTTTAACGCCATAGTTCTCATATATTTAAGTATATGATACTTATGCAAGTGTGATATGAGGTTCTGTTAGCCGTTGGATCGGGAACAGCTTCGCTCTGGATAGACCCCTCAGAATCTCATTGGTAGTATGACTATGTGTCTATGGGAATCAAAATTAGGGTAGGTGTATTTGGTCTTAACCTGAGACTTGCATCGCTAATACTTGCGACAATCAGTAAGCTTTGGTTTTGGTCGTCCGGGGCTTTAACAGGTTCTGTGTACGCCTCTTCTGGGTATACTGAGAATCATAGTGTATTGGGTGTGATGTCAAGATGGAAGTATCACTTCAGTCATATGGAGATGATGATCACGCAGGGATACAAAACTAGTACTCTTAAATGTTGCAGCTATCGAGATAGTATGACTAGGTCATTCTTATCCGATTACAGAGACTAGTTGCTAGTGATCCGATATATGCTTCGTACGGGGCAGACACAATTCCAGCCCTAGGCCTAGTATGTGACATCAGAAACTGGATCGTGATATGCAATACATTGTATACTACGCCTAATATAGATTATATATATTCCATGTTGAATATATTTCTGGAGAATTGGGTAGGCACGGTGCTTTGCTAAAAGCCAACCATGTCTTGTAAATTGGTAAGAACGTGGTACCGGGTACGCACGTGTTCAGATAGTCCGATGACCGTATTTACTGTCATCATATCCATGGATCTCTTGGGTCGCTTCCTGAAGATTCACCGATGACATTTGACTCGAATAGAATTAATCTGGGATTAATTATGAGATAGAAAATTAATCTGGGATTAATTACGGTAAGAATTAATATGGGATTATTAACAGAGAGAGAATTAATCTGTGATTAATTGCGTCAAGCATTAATCTGGGATTAATTCGACTAGAAGAGAGAATGCAATTAATTTGGAATTAATCGGCAAAGTAAATTTAATAGTGAAATTGGATTTTTCTATTTAATTTATTTAATTGGGCTAAAATAATATATCGGATATATTAATTGAAATTGGATTTCAATACGAAATTAAAATTGGATTTTAATTCAAGCGAACAAATTATTTTGGAATTAATTCGTAAGCGACTTCCGTAATAACTTTGCTAGGCATTATTATTTAATTAAATTAGATTTAATTACGTTGCGACGAAAAATTCATTTAATCGGATTAAAAGAAACAGGGCCCAAAGTCGTGTTATGTGTGCCAACCAAATTTTGAATTCAAAGTGGTGGGACCCACTTTACGTACATCAACTTTTGACAAGTGATGGAAGTGGTTGGCTTGTATTTATTGCAAATTTTTCCAACACATTAACTTAACTTTTTGAAAGTTAAGTGAACACACAACAACACACTCTTCACTATTCACTCTCTCCCTCACATCTCTCTATTGGCCGAAAATATGCAACTCTTGGAGGGCAATTTTTCTTTCAATTTTTGTTCTTGCTAGCACATAAGGAGTCAACTTAAGGTGATAGGGAAACTCACCCAAGTGTTGGAAACACTTTACAAAGACTTGGAGCTTCTTCAACATCCATAAAAGTATTGAACTTCCACCAACCAGTGTAAGTTTTTCCACAACTTTCTTTGGTAATTTTTACACACGAATCACGCTTAGAGATCCTTGGCATGTCTAAGACACTAACATCTTTAAATTGAGATACCACTGTGGATATATGAGTTATCATCCACACTTAGATGGCAGTCACGCCATCGATCTATTTAGATCATACCTCCGCATGTTCGTTGGGTGTGGAATGATGCTGAGGATATCTTGTGTGTATCAAGAAAGGATCCGTCAGTTCTGTGTACAGAGCATATGTATTCAATATGGAATTAGCAATCTGTTAAATCCATGGGCCCGTGGTACACTGCAGAAATTAGTTCTAAGTGTTATTAAGGGATTGCTAATAGAAACGCTGATGTGATTATATCTATATAGATTTGACGTTTACATCTATATCTCTGGAATAATCTGGATACCTGTTATAGAGAGATTATACGTATGCAATGACCTCGGCCTCTAGGGTTTAGAGAGTTTATCCGTGTTCATCTTAAATTATGGGTGGGTGGATTATGGACACGAAATTTAATTCCGTGATGGATATGCCTGAATCTAGAGAGTCTCACTAGTGAAATATACTCGTAAAGCATTAGGGCAACTTTTAGGAATAATACTGATTATTTACAAATCGTTTAATGGTTAAACGAAAAATACATGCAAAGAGACCTAATGGTCATTTCTTAATTAATGTGTATTTGTATTTAATATTTGATATTATTAAATACACATTAATTAATCGTCAAAATTTTGATATTTGACATATATCATTACTATATGTATTTGAGATATTTAATGTAAATATAATACATATATTTAAGATATTTGTATTTAATTGTTTAATTTTTTAATTGTTAAATAATTAAATTAATTAAAATATTAAATATCTTTGTCATGAGTTTGATTAGGAAATGGCATGATTCTATTGGTTCACTTGTAAAGTTAACTTTATAATAAGGGTTATGAAACAAGTTAACTAAAAAAGCATTTTTCACTTAGTGTTTTGGAAACAGAAATTGAAAACATATCATGATATTTCTTTCTTCAAGTTCGGCCAAGTGGGGTGATATACAAAAGTGTTTTCTTTTTCATTTGACATAACAACAAGTTACAAAACAATTAAAAAAGGGTTTGAGAGAAAGTTGAAGAACAAAGAAAGAAAAATGCTTGGAAACTTGATTTTTGTAAGTCTTTCTTAAACTTTTTCAACTAAGAAATTGTTTCTAATATTCTTAGATTCAATTTGTGTTGCTAGGATGTTGTCCCTACTCTTTTAATTTGTAATTAAATTATTGGAACTTATTTGAAAGATATGAGCATGTATGTTAATAAAGAATGCATGAAATTAGTTCAATAGCACTTTTTTAGCCATTTGATGGTGATGTTGTCATTCTAGAGTTGCTAAACCACTCATTGATGACCTAGAATTGTTCTTGAGTTGTTTCATGATGGTGAGACTTATTTGGAGTGGTGAAGATTGGATTAAGGTGCTGAATGTAATTAATTTGGTTTAATTTGGTGATTTGGACAATTTATAAAATTAGGGTTCATAATCCTTTCCAAATTTGGGGCTTTTCATATATGTGGTGTATTATGATGTATATATGATGTATATTAAATTTGGGAACTCGGCAATTTGACAAAAATTTGGATTTTGAGTTGCAATTTGTATTTTCATGTATTAGACATGTATAAATCATTTTGGGATTGATTTGAAATAACTTAAATATGTATTTGACAATTTGAGGACTAAAATGATCAAAATGCAAAGTTATGGGGTCAATTCGGTAATTAAAAGAAATTTGATTTCTTGGGTTAAAATTTCAGATTTTAAGTATTTGGTAATTAAATAAATAAATTTATTTAATTGATCCAATAAAAATTTTTGAGATCGAAAAATTTTGATTTTCCGCGTTCCGCTGCATTAACCCGGTAATCCCTATAAAACCCAAACAAAATGGTATCAGAGCGAGTCTGATTCTGGACACCCGATATAATTATGCCTTTAAATTCAATGTTTAATTTAGTCTTTACTCTATGCATGCATGTGTTTATTTAATTTGATTAAATAACGTAAAAACATCTTTTGCGGAAAAATCCCTATTTGAAAATAAGGTTTTTTATTTAATATGTATTTGATGTATATTATCTGGTCCGTCTTGTCAATACCGCTTATCGATAAATTTTCTACGACTATATCCGAGAACTGCCAAAATTGTGAGGATATGGTCGGTAGAAATTTATTTTTACCGGATATATATTTTATATTAGGTGAATTCAAGCGAAAGCGAAATCCTGAACGTTCCAAAACTGTCAGGGTTACACAAGTATCTTGAATTTATCATTGACAAGTTTAAACTTGGTAAACCTCCTTGTGAATGTGCCAAAGCTTTCACAATGAGAAACGACCAGGACCGAAAACCCAGGAGTCAATGGTTAGTGATCAACAATGAGTTGTCTATCTAATGAATATACGTAGGCGAGAACGTGCCAAAGCTCTGAGCTGAAAATATATTCATGGGTTCCACCTTTCACTATTATGTTATGATTTGATTATCGCATGTTTTGTATTCTGTCTGGGAATTACAGTTTTGCATGAAATAGTGGGAGGGACATTTTTAGATTAAAAATCCATGATCTATTTAACGCTTTATGATATGCTATGAAATTATTTTATCTGCTAACCGTTGATTCGCTGTCGATTTGATAGATTTGCAATGGCGGCACCTTCGACCAATCCTTTTGCTCGTATGCTTGATACGAATAAGCTTAAGGGCGCCAAGAACTTTACGGATTGGGATATGGATTTGCAGATTGTCCTCGGTTCCGAAAAGCTGGGATACATTTTGAAAGGTCCATTACCGTTTGCTATATCTCCAGATTCATCGCTTATAGAGATGAAGGCTTTCCATAAATGGAAAGATGATGATTTAAAAGTTAAATCATTCATTCTAAGTTCTCTTTCTTCTGAATTGAAGGGGCAATACTTTGAGATGCACGATGCATATATCATGATGACACAACTTCGTGAATCGTTTATGAAACAGGAACAGATCGTGGTTCATAGAGTTACAATGGAACTGTTCCATTCTAAACTTGATGAGGGGCAGGTTGTGAGCCCGCATGTGCTTCATTTGATCGATTTTATCGAGCAATTGAGGCGCAGTGACTTCCCTCTCAATGATACTATAGGATAGAGTGTCATACTTAGTTCTCTCCCGGCGTCATATCACCAGTTTGTCATGTACTTCAACATGAATGGGATTCACTACTCTTACTGTGAGTTGCATATGATGATTCTCACAGCGGAGGAAGATTTAAAAAATGGAGTTATGACTCGCTTTCTAAAACCCACTTCACTTTCTGCTTCTTCTCAATCCAAGTCGAAAGGGAAGAAGACTAAAGGAAAGAAGAAGAAATGTTTCAAAATTCCTCCGCAGGCTAAGGTAGCGAAGCCCAAGATAGCTTCTGAAGACAAATGCCATCACTGCCAGAAAGTCGGACACTGGAAAAGAAATTGTCCGGACTACCTCGCACAGATAAGGAAGGAAAGAGCTTCTACATCAGGTACTTTTATTTTCCTATTATTGATATCTCATTGGCTTGTGAAGCTATGACTGTTAGTGTCCTAGACATGCCACGGGATCTCTAAGATTGATTCGTGTGTGAATAAAATCAAGAAGTTTGCGGAATTAACTTACATTGATCGGCTTTCACTTTCAAAAAAATCCATGGATTTTGAAGCTTCCAAGCTCATGGGTGAGTATCCCTATCACCATCATTTGACTTCTTTTATGTGCTAGCAAGAACTAAAGTGGTATAATTTTGCTCTCCAAGAGAAACAACAAAACGGCCTGGAGAGAGGAAGCAATCTGTCTTGAGAAATTAGGCTGTTGACGGCTGATTTTGGTCTCAGGGTAATATGGGAATATCACCTCCGAGATAATCCTCCTTCAATAGTGAATTTGTTTGGTTTATGGGGGACCAAAAGCAAATTTAGCAAAAGACAGATAAACACACCAATCAACAAGGAGATTTAACGTGGTTTGGTGGATTTTGGATCCGACCTACGTCCACGGACGAGAACTGGATGGTACTTTTTATTACTTCAATACGCTTCTCAGGTCTCTTCTTTGTTTTTACAAATCAGAGCTTGATGATTCTGATCACTAATTTTTTGATGATGCCTTCAACTTGTTCCTCTACACTCACTCTACCCTCCTATTTATAATGGTGAAGAAATCAGATTCCTATTTGTACAAGAATTCCCAATTTGGAGATGGTCTCCTTTTCCTATCAGGATTCCTAGTCAAAACTATTCCATTTTCCCATAAGGATTCCTAATCAAAACTACTTTTACTTTCTTTATCCTACTAGGACTCTGACCCACCAGTTTACCCAATAAAAATATGATAACTTGTCATCTTATCCACAAGAACAGGGTGTCATCTTCTGGAGCATATCTCGCTATCTGGTCGGTCTTTATGAGGTCGGTCATGATGGTCATTTGAGCTGAGAATGTTGTTGTCGATCTGATAATGCCCGGTCATCCGATCTCAAGTGGTCGGTCACCTGTCATCAAGTGCTCGGTCTCTTACTGTATAGTGGTCGGGTCGGCTTTAATGATCTCGCCCAAGAAGGGAATTACCCTTTTTACCCATGTCGTACTCCTTAAATAACATAGGTCCTGAAAACACCATCAACATCTGTCCCCTAGTTCTCGGTAACAACGAGTTTGTGAGTTGATGCCGGGAACTATAAAAAAAAAAAAGATGGTGTGCTGATCGCCTTGCTGGTGGTCGTTCCAGAAATCACAGAGAAATTGCTTTCGCCATCAACTAAGTCTTCTGTTTCTATCTTCATATCCTCGGTTATTGGAGATGCTGACCCTATTCATGACGATTCTCCACCTCAAAGCAAATTGCTTACTTGGGTCGTTCCATCAGGAGATGAAGTTCCTCTTGTTGTCTCTTGTTGTCCAAACAAAAATAACTCCTCCTCTGTAATATCTGTACCAGAGATTTGGAGGTCCTGACCCCTGACTGATCCAATCTCGATTGTGAAGAGAAAATTTTGCCTCTGAGCTAACGATGATGTGCTCGGTGGCATGTGATCATGTCTCGAGCTGTGAGAGATGCTCAGACCTGGGGGAATGTTACGTCCCCAGTCCGAAGAACTGACTCGGTGGGACGCAACCCGACCTCGAGCTGAGAAAGGGACTTGGACCTGAGGGAATGTTACGTCCCCAGTCCGAAGGGCTGACTCGGTGGGACGTACCCCGACCCCGAGCTGAAAAAGGCACTTGGACCTGGGGGAATGTTACGTCCCCAGTCCGAAGGGCTGACTCGGTGGGACGTACCCCGACCCCGAGCTGAAAAAGGCACTTGGACCTGGGGGAATGTTACGTCCCCAGTCCGAATGGCTGACTCGGTGGGACGTACCCCGACCCCGAGCTGAGAAAGGCACTTGGACCTGGGGGAATGTTACGTCACCAGTCCGAAGGGCTGGCTCGGTGGGACGTACCCCGACCTCGAGCTGAGAAAGGCACTTGGACCAGGGGGAATGTTACGTCCCCAAGCCGAAGGGCTGACTCGGTGGGACGTACCCCGACCCCGAGCTGAGAAAGACACTTGGACCTGGGGGAATGTTATGTCCCCAGTCCGAAGGGCTGACTCGGTGGGACGTACCCCGACCCCGAGTTGAGAAAGGCACTTGGACCTGGGGGAATGTTACGTCCCCAGTCCGAAGAACTGACTCGGTGGGACATACCCCGACCCCGAGCTGAGAAGGCACTTGGACCTGGGGGAATGTTACGTCCTCAGTCCGAAGGGCTGACTCGGTGGGACGTATCCCGACCCCGAACTGAGAAAGGCACTCGGACCTGGGGGAATGTTACGTCCCCAGTCCGAAGGGCTGACTCGGTGGGATAGACCCCGACCCCGAGCTGAGAAAGGCATTTGGACCTGGGGGAATTTTACGTCCCCAGTCCGAAGGGCTGACTCGGTGGGACGTATCCCGACCTCGAGCTGAGAAAGGCACTTGGACCTGGGGGAATGTTACGTCCCCAGTCCGAAGGGCTGACTCGGTGGGACGTATCTCGACCCCGAGCTGAGAAAGGCACTCGGACCTGGGGGAATGTTACGTCCCCAGTCGGAAGGGCTGACTCGGTGGGATAGACCCCGACCCCGAGCTGAAAAAGGTATTTGGACCTGGGGGAATTTTACGTCCCCAGTCCGAAGGGCTGACTCGGTGGGACGTATCCCGACCCCGAGCTGAGAAAGGCACTCGGACCTGGGGGAATGTTACGTCCCCAGTCCGAAGGGCTGACTCGATGGGATAGACCCCGACCCCGAGCTGAGAAAGGCATTTGGACCTGGGGGAATTTTACGTCCCCAGTCCAATGAGACAGACTCGGTGGGACGTGACCCGACCCCGAGCTGAGAAAGGCACTTGGACCTGGGGGAATGTTACGTCCCCAGTCCGAAGGGCTGACTCGGTGGGATAGACCCCGACCCCGAGCTGAGAAAGGCATTTGGACCTGGGGGATTTTTACGTACCCAGTCCAATGAGACAGACTCGGTGGGACGTAACCCGACCCCGAGCTGAGGAAGGCACTTGGACCTGGGGGAATGTTACGTCCCCAGTCCAAAGAGACAGACTCGGTGGGACGTAACCCAACCCCGAGCTGAGAGAAGTCATAATGGCCTCGGTGGACGAAATCCAGCCCCGAACCGAAAAATCAAGTGGCCTCGGCGGAACGAATCCAGCCCGAGCCGATTAACCAAGTGGCCTCGACGGAACGAATCCAGCCCGAGCCGATTAACCAAGTGGCCTCGACGGAACGAATCCAGCCCCGAGCACTGGTTAATCCTTGGGACTTATTCAGATGGGAAGTGTATCCTCCTTTGAAGCCCTACCGAATCTAGCATGGGCGTCCCTCTGCCAGACCGGCGAAAAACAAAAACAAGATTCTGGAAAATAAAATAAAAGGGCGGGGGTGACTTAGCACTTATCCCAAGACAAAAACGTTTCGCAAGCATAAACAACAACATGGATGCCTCAAAACAGCGTCCGCCCGAGGTCTCCAAAACACAATTCTGAATCTTTCAATTCAGTGTCTCGGCGAACCAGGATTCGGATCAGAAGAGCGTTTGAATGGTAAGGGCACATCCTCTACACGTCGGTTCACTGGGGAGCCTGTGTATTGTATGAGGGCTCCTCCTTACCACGTTGGAGTAGGCACACGCCACAGGGGCACAACGCATCCCCGTGCTGTCTCTCGCGGATCCGGATGATGAATGGATCAAAGAGTGTCCGGACTACTAAGGGTATATTCCTCCTTATTTCCGGCATCACTGGAGCTAGCAATCGTCACGGGGGTGTCATCACCCCCCGTGCTATGCTTTCCCACAGATCCATTACATCGGGTAGGTGAGGATCAAAAGAGTGTTCGACACATTAAGGGCATGTTCCTCCTTATGTTTGGTAACACTGGAGTAAGCAATCGCCACGGGGGTATCATCTTTCCCTGTGCTATGCTTCTCACGGATCCTATGCATCGAGTATGCCCCTGAGGACCCCGAGCTAAGAGAGATACTTGGCTCTGGGGGAATGTTTTGTCCCCAGGCCAATAAGCATGACTCGGTGGGACGCAACCCGACCCCGAGCTGAAAGAGGTACTTGGCTCTGGGGGAATGTCCCGTCCCCAGACCAATAAGCATGACTCGGTGGGACGTAACCCGACCCCGAGCTGTAACAAACATCGATCTCGGCGGTACAAGAGCAGGCCCGAGCCGGAAAGAGCCATCAATCTCGGCGGTACAAGAGCAGACCCGAGCCGTAAAATATATATTAATAAAACGGACTCGGCGGCACAAGAGCAGGCCCGAGCCGGAAAGAGCCATCGGTCTCGGCGGTACAAGAGCAGACCTTTTTGGGATCTGTTGCCTTTCTTGCAACTCTACAAGGGTCACTACAAGCAAGACTCTTCTTAATACATCTTCTCTACATCTCAGCTTTCCACGCATTCGACCGGATGACTTCCGCTATCAACTTGGTCGACCTCAAAAATTGAATGGTCCATGTACACACTGAGATAGCCTTCTTTCACCAAGTCTTCCACCTGCTCCCGCAGGTCTCTGCACCCATTTGTGGCATGTCCCCTTACGTTGTGGTCATTTCTCTGATGGTGTTCCCTCTTCGGGATATTTTCTCCTCGTTTTCTAATAGAACGAATTTTCGGGCCACCTCTAGGGCGGTTGCGTAGTCCGGGGTGTCCTGGATCCTTAGGTGGGTCCATAGCCTCCCGACTTTCAAGGCTCCTTTCAAGCTTTCCAGGGCCTCGGGGGATTCGTACCCTCCGACTTCGAGTACTATATTGTGGTATCTTTCAATAAATATTTTCAAAGGTTCATCGTCTCCTTGTTTCATAAGTCTTAATTCTCCAATTGTCTTTCTGGGGACACAAGCCCCCTTGAAGTGTCGTATGAATGACTTTCTCAGTTGTGCGAAGCTGCTGATGCTTCTTGGGGCTAGGCTTCTATACCATAGAATGGCCGGTCCGGCTAGAGTTAAGGGGAACACTTTGCAGATGGCGTCCCCTGTTACCCCTTGCACCTCCATTAGTAGGACGAAACCTTCAATGTGAGTTTTGGGATCGGTATGGCCCTTGTATGGTGTCATGGTCGGCATGCTGAATCTTTTTGGGAATTTCTCTGATTTTATTTCTTCTGTGAGGGGGGACTCATCTTTGCCGTCCTGGACATCCCCTCTGTTTGCATTGGGGTATACTCCCCATTTGACCAGCTCCTCCCGTAACCAAGATTTCATGCTGCTGTCTTTGGTTCCATGCCGCCCCCTGTGGTTTCTTTTCTTTCTGCTATCTCGGGAATGGTGCTTCTCGGGGTCGGTATCTTCTCGTACTTTTTCATTATATTCTTTTCCTCTTCTCCGGGTGTGTGAGGGCTATCGTAGGAGGAGTCTGGTGACGATTTGTCATCTTCTCCCTCCCATGTGTCCTCGGTCTGGGAATCTCTCTGCACTACCACGGATCTCACCCTGTAGGGTTCCCTCCTCCGAGGTCTGTCGTCTTCACTTGTATCGACAATTCTTTTTCCTTCTGCTATGTCGTTCCTTCGTCGGCTAGTCCCGGCCTCGAATTGTCCATTGTGTGCTCCTTCTATCCTTTCCAACCGGTCTACTATGGTTTTTAGCAGAGTTTGGTTTTCCTCCCTTTCCTTCCTAAGGTTTTCCTCGATCTTTTCCATCCAGTCTGCAGCCGAGCTCCCTGATGATTGTTGGTTTCCGCCTTCCGCCATTTGTCTTATTACGCGAGTTGCTTTTCGTAGAGTTCCCCACAGACGGCGCCAACTGTTGACGGCTGATTTTGGTCTCAGGGTAATATGGGAATATCACCTCCGAGATAATCCTCCTTCAATAGTGAATTTGTTTGGTTTATGGGGGACCAAAAGCAAATTTAGCAAAAGACAGATAAACACACCAATCAACAAGGAGATTTAACGTGGTTCGGTGGATTTTGGATCCGACCTACGTCCACGGACGAGAACTGGATGGTACTTTTTATTACTTCAATACGCTTCTCAGGTCTCTTCTTTGTTTTTACAAATCAGAGCTTGATGATTCTGATACTAATTTTTTGATGATGCCTTCAACTTGTTCCTCTACACTCACTCTACCCTCCTATTTATAATGGTGAAGAAATCAGATTCCTATTTGTACAAGAATTCCCAATTTGGAGATGGTCTCCTTTTCCTATCAGGATTCCTAGTCAAAACTATTCCCTTTTCCCATAAGGATTCCTAATCAAAACTACTTTTACTTTCTTTATCCTACTAGGACTCTGACCCACCAGTTTACCCATAAAAATAGGATAACTTGTCATCTTATCCACAAGAACAGGGTGTCATCTTCTGGAGCATATCTCGCTATCTGGTCGGTCTTTATGAGGTCGGTCATGATGGTCCTTTGAGCTGAGAATGTTGTTGTCGATCTGATAATGCCCGGTCATCCGATCTCAAGTGATCGGTCACTTGTCATCAAGTGCTCGGTCTCTTACTGTATAGTGGCCGGGTCGGCTTTAATGATCTCGTCCAAGAAGGGAATTACCCTTTTTACCCCTGCCGTACTCCTTAAATAACATAGGTCCTGAAAAAACCATCAACATAGGCCATTCGGCCAAAAATTCAAGTCAGAGGCCATTCGGCCCTTTTCATCAGAGGCAAATAGCTTTGGCTTATTCGGCCAATTGAAATTTAGAAAGCAGTGGCCTTTTCAAAAAGGTAGAAGAAGCAAATTGCTTCTTTAAAAAATAAACAATTGCTTCTCGCCAACACTTGCTAAAAAACAAAGTCAGTGGCCTTTTAAAAATTGAGAGAACAATGGCCATACAGCCATTAAATAAAAAAGAGATAAATTAATGAATAATTCCAAAAAAAATCATTAATTGTAGTTTTCTTTTTCGAAAGGCAAAAAGTGTTTTACAAGTTTCCACCAAAACCCATCATCCACTTCTATTACCAAATGTGACTAATGATGTAAGTGAAGTGGGCCCCACTTTAAATTCAAAATTCAAGTGGGCTTGCTCAACACACTTTGGGCTCGAATTCGTTTAATCCGATTAAACGAATTTTCCTTCGCGGTATAATTAAATCCAATATAATTAAATAATAATGCTTAGCAAAATTATTACGGAAGTCGATCGCGAATGAATTTCAAATCAATTCGTTCGCACGAATTAAAATCCAATTTTAATTCCGTATTGAAATCTAATTTCAATTAATAGATCTAATATATTATTTTAGCCCAATGAAATAAATTAAATAGTAAAATCCAATTTCACCATTAAATTTACTTTGCCGATTAATTCCAAATTAATCGCGTTCTCTCCTCTCGATGAATTTAATCCCAAATAAATTCTCGACACAATTAATCCCAGATTAATTCTTTCTCTAATAATTAATCCCAGATTAATTCTTGCCATAATTAATCCCAGATTAATTTCCTCTCACTTAATTAATCCCAGATTAATATTGTTCGAGTCAAATATCATCGGTGAATCTTTGGGATGCGACCCAAGAGATCCCTGGATATGTTGGCAGTAAATACGTTCATCGGACTATCCGAACACGTGCGTACCCGGTACCACGTATTTACCGATTTACAAGACATGGTCGGCTTCTAGCAAAACACCGTGCCTACCCAATTCTCCAGAAATATTCTTCTACATAATACAAGATCTTTGTCAGGCGTAGTATACATAGTATTATGTATTACGATCCAGTATCAGATGTCACATGCAAGGCCTGGGGCTGGAGTTGTGTCTGCCCCGTACGAAGCATATATCGGATCACTAGCAACTAGTCTCTTTATGATCGGAAAGTCATGACCTAGTCATACTTCCCCGATGGCTATAGCACTTAGAGTACCAGTTCTGTATCTCTGCGTGATCATCATCTCCATATGACTGAAGTGATACTTCCATCTTGACATCACACCCAATACACTACAATTCTCAGTATACCCAGATGAGGCGTACACAGAACCTTTTAAAGTCCCGGACGACCAAAACCAAAGTATATTGATTGTCGCAAGTATTAGCGATGCAAGTCTCAGGTTAAGACCAAATACATCTACCCTGATTCGGATTCCCATAGACACATAATCATACTACCAATGGGATTCTGAGGGGTCTATCCAGAGCGAACCTGTTTCCTTACCATCGGTAAACACAACCTCCTATTACACTTGCATGAGTATCCAATACCCAAATATATGAGAACTATGTCGTTACGCTTCCATAACACGCACAAGTGTAATACTAGTCTATTCCGCATTATCGATGTCCAGTCTCGATAATACTATGACTAGAGATATTAATGATTAAACCTTTGTGGTTTAATACTGTCTCATATCTTATTAATCTGGAACTAATCATAAGGAATTTTATCATTTATATATCCAGGTAATCCAATTAAAAATGATAAAAGAGCAATTTCCTTTGTCACATAGTTAATTTGTACAACAACACCATGTTCTGTACAAATAGTGATGCTATGGGTCATAATTATCCAACAATCTCCCACTTGGCCTATATCCAATCACTCAAGCGTCCAACACCTGATCTATGCACGGGTCGCTCAAACTTCTGCTGAGAAACAACTTTCGTCAGCGGATTTGCAAGGTTATCATCTGATGCGATTTATTCGATCATCACATCGACATGATGTATGATCTTACGAATTAGATGAAATAGTTGAATTACATACTTGGATCATTGACGAGACCATGGTTCTTTAGCCTGCGCTGTGGCCTAGCACAGCTGCTAACAGAACTACTCCTAATCCGATTAGGATTTATTTAGATCCAAAATGCTTCTATTACTGCCTCAGCTACAATAATGTTCCGCTCTTGTTGTTTATTCGGTAACATTATCTTGCTTGGAAGATTTCCAGCTCACTGTTCCGTTATTCAAACTATATACGTACCCTTATTGCGACTTACATTCATTTCATCGGTTTGGAAACTTGCAGCGGTGAACCTAGTTACCTCAAGTTCTCATTTTCCATAAATTAAGAAAGCATCCTTAGTTCGTCTAAGATACTTAAGGATGTTCTAAACATCAATCCAGTGACCATCACCTGGATTGGCCTGATTGCATCTATATATGCTCAAAGCATATGAGACATCAGGTCACGTACATTTCAAAACGTACGAACACTGAGAGAGTGTCAGCAGCTTTCTAGATCTATCCCAGTAGATCTTTATTCCTAGAATAAAGCCTACTTCTCCTAGGTATTCAATGGAGAATTTTAATGAAAGCCAAGCTTTCATCGATTATATTATGGGAATGTTATTGCTAAGAAGCAATACATCATCAACTTATAGGACAATCATTGTCAGTGCGCTCCCACTAACCTTCTTATATACACAAGAATCATATTCGTTTTGAATAAAATCATATACTATTATGATCTAATCAAAACGTTAGTTCCAATAACGCAATGCTTGCTTCAATCCATAAATGGATCGATTCAACTTGCAAACCTTGTTTTCATGTTTTGGCACGAAAAAACCGTCAGGATGTTGCATACATCCTCCAAAAGGTTTTTGTTAAGGAAAGCGGTTTTGGCGTTGACCGGCGTAAACACACACGTATAACGCAAGCGCACGTATCGTTCAAGTAGTATAAAAATATCGATCCCACGAGGACTTAATTCCTACTGTTGTTATTAATTATTGAATATATTTATTTACAGATATCTAATTAAGGGAGAAGAGAATGATTGCTTGATTGATTTGGTTGATTGTAGTTTTGCTAAATAAATAAATAAATAAAAATACTAAAGAAAATACTAAAGAAAATAACAAAAGACAAAAAGATCTAGGGTTGTGAATCCTTCTAATATCTTTTAAAAGATGAAGTGATTATTTTATGTTTGTGTAATAAATCAGTTTACTAACCTGGAACACTAAATTATGCAAAAGCCTATGTCGATGGTCAGACGCAAATACCCAGTTTAACCCAATTGAACCATATGTCTATGTCAACCAAATTATCTGGATTCATTAAGTTTAAGTTCCAATTATGGCTACCCCCGCCCGACAGGTATATGTCTATCCTGTAAGGAAATCTATTAAAGGGTTATCTATCCTCAAGGAAGATCGTGGGCTATTAAGTCTAAAGCTGAAACCTAAAATCCCTATGTCTAGTTCATTTTAGATTTACCACATCAATCTTATTGGTGATCAGACAACAAGAAGCATTAAGCTTAAGACTTAATAAGTAAACCTTTAAATTACCCAAACTATAAAATAACCCCTTATAAACCGGTGATATTAGAATTCATCACAACCCTAGATAACTAACACATAACTAGGGCTAGTAAAAACTTAAAAGTAAAAGACATAAAGTAAAAATACTGAAAAGTAAAAGACATAAAGTAAAAGCTGAAAAGTAAAATAAAATAAAATAAAATGCTAAGGTAAAAGGAATTACTTTTACTATTTACTATTTTAGATATCTCCCATAAAATAATATAAACTTGTGATAATATTACCAACCGACCAATCTGGCGGTATCCTTTATTAGTCAGGTTTAAACCATATTAAAATGAATTATCAACCGACCAATCTGGCGGTATCATTTTTAAGTCAATATTTTAAATAGTGAATAAATTATTTTTAAGGAGATTAATCTAAATAGTAACAGTAAAAGAATTACCTTTCACTCTAACTGGGGAAGTTACCTCCTCATGGTAAATAGTAAAAACTGTAAAAAGTAAAAAGGAAAAGTAAATTACTATATTTACAAAATGTAATTAAAATTATTTACAAAACTAAAAAAAAAAACTAAAAACTAAAAGAAACTAGAGAGAGAGTGGTACATCTAAAACTGAAATTTGAAGCTCTATTTATAGGCGCGGATAGGCATATGGCGTCGTGACGCTGAGGCCTTTGGCGTCGCTACGCCAGATTCTGTCGACGTGGCACGCTCTGGTTCGTCGGTTGCAGAGTCTGGATAAGGTGACACGTGGCGAGTGGTTGGGCTTCAATTATTGTGACACGTGGCGGCTTCTGATTGATCGGTTAGATTCTTATCCGCCACGTGTCTGATAAGGATTAGATAGCCAATAATTGATGCTGATGTGGCGCTGACATGGCGGTGATGTGGCGACACGTGGGAAAGATACTGTCGGCACCGTAGGATTGCGACACGTGGCACTTCCTGATTGGCTGATGATGACGTGGCGGTGAGGTGGTAGTTTGACTTGGTCAACCTTGTGATGTGGCTGATGACGTGGAAATGACGTGGAGTGACATGTGGCGATGATGACTGTCGGCACCGTAGGATGATGACACGTGGCACGGCACACGTTAGCAGATCGGCTATAATGGTGACACGTGGTGCGGCGCACGTTAGCAAAGTCAAACTTTTCTCAGAATCTGACACGTGGACCTGGTGCACGTTAGCACTGTTCGGTGCACGTTAGGCGTCGCGACGCGGGAAATTACCAAAATGCCATTTTCGTCCAATTTTCACTGTTTTGGCCCAAATCACCTCCAGAATGTCCTGAAACTTTATTTATCTACAAAATAACACAAAATACATCAAAACATTCACAAAACTCAAGAAACTATACAAAATATTAGGTTAAATGAGTGGGAAATAGTGATAGATTTACCGCTCATCACACCCCCAAACCTAACATTTTGCTAGTCCTCGAGCAAAACATAAAATAAAATAACATAATAAAATTAACTAAGCCACTTTCGTAGGGATCACGGTTGCATTTAGCGTATGCAACAAGCCTTTAAACCCCTAGGTGTCCCTAGTGGACGAGTTGTAGTCTCGTGAGGGTTTACAACAATGATACCCACAAACATTTTACAAAAGTAAAAATATAGTGAAACTAATGCACACAAAAGCAAAAAGACAAGCAAAAATAGAATAAAGATGTTAGTGACTAATCAGGTGAAACTTCTACTCCAAGTTACTAGTAGTGTTTTGTTTCTTTCTAAATTTCTGAATAAGTAAATTCTCCGATTATTTTTACCATTCTTCATATACACAGCCAACAAAAATATTAAACAACTCATTTTTGCCCACAACAGTCATAAGTGCAGTTGATAAGAGAGTAATATTTTTGTCCTAAAGTTCTATCAGATTTCACACCTTTTGGTAGCAATGGAATAATTTTTCTGATTTTTCTGATTTTTTCTTTGATTTTTCTCTATTTTTTATTTACATACAATATCTTCCATCTATGTAGCGAGCTTGGGTCGGTGGCTCCCAAACCAGTTAGCTTTATGGCACTAGGTGTTAAGACACCCCTACGGACTTAATTACTCAGAATTCAGATATATATAATTTTGCAGCATCTTTAATCCATGTAGCGAACTTTGGGCCAGTGACTCCCAAACCAGTTGGTTTTAGGGCACTAGGTGTTAAAACACCCTTACAGACTTAATAACTCAGATCTAGATGTGTTTTTTTTTTTTTTTACTCCATTGCTTTTCTTGAGATGCTTCCTCCAATTAAACTAGAGCACTAAATATTACAAACTTTTAATTTTAGCTCATGTCCGTATGTTACTTATGCATGTTGATAATATCTGCTAACTGAGCATATGAAAATCCGTTTTAGTCAATAGTATGGAGAATTCACAAATTAAATAAGTCAAAAGGAAATAAACAAAAATTAACTTGTTCCGAAATAGGTTTGAGATATGTATCAGGAGTGAGAACTCCTTACTCAGCTATCTCTTACCAATTTCACATTTTTAGTCAAAATAAAAACAAAAACGCAAAATATTTTTGTAATTTTTGAAAAAATTTCAATTTTTTTTGTATTTTTCGAAAAAAATTTGAACTAAAAAATAGAAACAACACACAACTAAAAACAAGGTAACTGATCAACTAATTCTCTCCAACAAAACCTAAATGAGACATTGTCCCCAATGTCTTATAGAATAGAAGAAGAGTTAAGAAGGTCGTACCTGGTTAGCTGAAAATCTACGACAAATTAAAGGTTAAGATCCAGATTAATCTGACGCCTCTTACCACATCGTCCTCGAACCAATTTATCTTTGAAAGGATAGGGTCAACTTGTGGTTCATAGGCTAAGAGTTGGTCTATTAGATCTGGAGCAGTTCTGGCAGTAAAAAAGAGTTCTTTCAAAGGTTTTGACACGAACCCATTTCTCCGGGCATCATCAAGAAACACACAAAGAAAATCATAAAATCCATCAACGTTGAAGCAGTCCAAGTGGTTTCTGGTGTATGTTCAGGTTCGCCTAAGATAGCACTATAAAAATTTCCTCCAATGTACCCAAGCCACCTGGCAAAGCTATAAAAGCATCAGCACGGTTAATCATTTCTACCAGTCGTTCAGACATACCTGGCACGATTAGTTCCTCTTCGTTTGATGGTTCAATAAGATTTGCCTATGCCAAGGGTTTTGGGATGATTCCCAAAACGTGACTGCCTTCTTCCTGTACAACCTTTGAAACGATCCCCATTAGTCCAAGATTGCCTCCGCCATATATTAAGTGCATATTCCTTGCAGCTAAGACTCGACCCAATTCATGTGCTGCTTCTACGTATTGTGGCTTAACACCAACACTACTACTACGCAAAACACACAGATGTTTTCAACTCGTCTTCTGAAGTGGCTTCCATTTTTTTTATGTATTCCTTTTCTCAACTCTGGATGCCTTCAAAAGTGCAATGACGGGCTGAATTTATAGTACCTAAAAGGGTGAGTAATAATAGCACTAGTATCTTCCATAGGAAGCTTGTTTAGCTAAACAACAAAATCAAATCGTGAAAGGTCAAAAAGTCTGGATCATGTCTACGAAAATAAAGATAATTACAACAGAAAAGCAAATCAAAGCAATAATTAAGGCAACGGAGTTATGTACGCAATACGCCACTCGCTTAGTATAAATTCATTAGGATGCGTCTCAAGAATTAATTCTTTACTCAGTCATCGCTAATGAATTGTTTCTCATCTTTGTGATTGCCAAACACCATTCCTTCTGTCTTAAAATGCTTCGTTTGTGCTTTTCCCTACAAAAATAACACATAAAATTAAAAACTCTACAACATGTATACACAAAATATGAAAACAGAAATTACACCAAATTGCATGGGTTGCCTCCCTGCTAGCGCTAAATTTTTCGTCTTCAGCCAGACGTGACTAAAATCTATCTGTCAATGAGGTTTGAGCGTCCTTTTGGATGTCCGATTAAAGACAATCCCGTGAGCGTTGCTTTTGAAAGGTCTCTTCCAACGGTAAAGTGGCAAAAAGAGTTTTGTCCCATTCAGTGCTTGTGCCACCTTTTTGCTCCTTGTTGTTCCAGTGGTTCCTGCAAAGAAAGAAAGAAAATCAGGAGGTCTCGTATGGTGCTTGACTTGGAATGGGAGTTCCATTCTGTCAAGTTTCTGGGCGATATCTTTGATTTGTACTCCCCAAAACAACGATGTTTCTCCTGAATGCTCTGGATCTTTATTAAGGCCAGACATTTGCTCCTCCATTTGCTCTGTTTCTTGCTCCACCTTTTCTTCACAGATGTATTTTAAAATTTCCGTATTCAGCTCTTCATCTGTCATGTGATACATCCTAAGTATCTGCCTGAGGATGTAAAGATGTTTCTGACATTAAGTTTTCATCCTCTGATACGACTGGAATGGATGGTTCAGATAGATCTTCTTCAAACATCATGGTAAAACATGCTCCAAAATCTTTATTTTGAGGATTGAAAGTTTGATCCTCCGTTGTTGGTGCAGTTGGTATAAATAGATCAGCTTCATCCTCGTCAGAATCTGAAATAAAAGTCAAATTGAGACTTTGCCGGTTGGGCTCCTGAACTGATACCTCTGGTTTTTGATACTGCTCAGCCTCCTCCTCTGTTGAAGTGTCATTGTGAAATGATTGTACTCGAAGGCTTCATCAGTGTCATCTGAAACTGGTTCTTGAGGTATGTAGTTCTGGTTTCTGTGAATTGTCTCATTTGATCTGTCATCCTCTGAATGAATTCTGATTGTCTCTGAATACTTTCAAATTGATTCTGGCTTGTTTCAAGCATTGTATCCAACTTTTCTTTTCGTTTCTTGAACATATCTTCGAGCATGTTTAGCAACTGATCTTCCTCTGATGGTTCTGGTTGTTGATGAAGATCATAGGTAGATGGTGGATAAGATGAAAAATGTGGTTCTGTGAAATGTGATGGCTCGTCATACCAAAGGATCTTGATAGCTCTGCCACCATGTATGGTAGTTGTATTTGCAATAATCTCTAGGGTGGTTACCATTACATATGTCACATCTCCCCATTGCGTTCTGTTGAGCAAATATGGTATTGCTTGGTTCTGGCACCAGTGATAATTGTTGGGCTGGACAACAGGCCTCAGAAAACCGGACTGTTGCTCCCAGATTTGGGGTGTATCTTCTTGTAAAGCTCGTAATCTCTCAATCTCCCAATAATGTTCCATTTTTAATCACCTGAAAAATAAAATAAAGAATAAAAATTACAGATAAAAATAAAAAAATTAGATACAAGTAAATTAGATAGCTTCAAAATTAATAACTCAAGAAAAATAAGTCTCCGGCAACGGCGCCAAAAACTTGACCGGCGTAAACACACACGTATAACGCAAGCGCAGTATCGTTCAAGTAGTATAAAAATATCGATCCCACGAGGACTTAATTCCTACTGTTGTTATTAATTATTGAATCTATTTATTTACAGATATCTAATTGAGGGAGAAGAGAATGATTGCTTGATTGATTTGGTTGATTGTAGTTTTGCTAAATAAAAAAATAAATAAAAAGACAAAAGAAAATACTAAAGAAAATAACAAAAGACAAAAAGATCTAGGGTTGTGAATCCTTCTAATATCTTTTAAAAGATGAAGTGATTATTTTATGTTTGTGTAATAAATCAGTTTACTAACCTGGAACACTAAATTATGCAAAAGCCTATGTCGATGGTCAGACGCAAATACCCAGTTTAACCCAATTGAACCATATGTCTATGTCAACCAAATTATCTGGATTCATTAAGTTTAAGTTCCAATTATGGCTACCCCCGCCCGACAGGTATATGTCTATCCTGTAAGGAAATCTATTAAAGGGTTATCTATCCTCAAGGAAGATCGTGGGCTATTAAGTCTAGGCTGAAGGCTGAAACCTAAAATCCCTATGTCTAGTTCATTTTAGATTTACCACATCAATCTTATTGGTGATCAGACAACAAGAAGCATTAAGCTTAAGACTTAATAAGTAAACCTTTAAATTACCCAAACTATAAAATAACCCCTTATAAACCGGTGATATTAGAATTCATCACAACCCCAGATAACTAACATATACTAGGGCTAGTAAAAACTTAAAAGTAAAAGACATAAAGTAAAAATACTGAAAAGTAAAAGACATAAAGTAAAAGCTGAAAAGTAAAATAAAATAAAATAAAATGCTAAGGTAAAAGGAATTACTTTTACTATTTACTATTTTAGATATCTCCCATAAAATAATATATAAACTTGTGATAATATTACCAACCGACCAATCTGGCGGTATCCTTTATTAGTCAGGTTTAAACCATATTAAAATGAATTATCAACCGACCAATCTGGCGGTATCATTTTTAAGTCAATATTTTAAATAGTGAATATATTATTTTTAAGGGAGATTAATCTAAATAGTAACAGTAAAAGAATTACCTTTCACCTTGGGGAAGTTACCTCCTCATGGTAAATAGTAAAAACTGTAAAAAGTAAAAAGGAAAAGTAATTACTATATTACAAAAACGTAATTAAAATTATTTACAAAACTAAGAAAAAAAACTAAAAAAAAAAAAACTAAAAACTAAAGAAACTAGAGAGAGAAACTCTCTCTTTACATCAAAGAGATGAGAGAGAGTGGTACATCTAAAACTTAAATTTGAAGCTCTATTTATAGGCACGAATAGGCATCTGGCGTCGCGACGCTGAGGCCTTTGGCGTCGCTACGCCAGATTCTGTCGACGTGGCACGCTCTGGTTCGTCGGTTGCAGATTCTGGATAAGGTGACACGTGGCGAGTGGTTGGGCTTCAATTATTATGACACGTGGCGGCTTCTGATTGGTCGGCTAGATTCTTATCCGCCACATGTCAGATAAGGAATAGTGTAGGACATAGAAAATGGACGACGCTGTCCCGGGCTCGCGGCCCGGTCGGGAGTACGGAGTAGCCCGCGGGGGACTAAACCGGAGAAATAAAATGGAGTCGCCACCGGTGTGAACCGGGAAAAATGATTTAAGGCCGCACTCACCCCTCGCAAGGGAAGACCTCAAACCGTTGGTTCGGAATGGTCCCTTACTTATGCCACTTGTAATGAACGGATTTGTGCAATAATTTAACCAAGTCTACACAACATACATGTCTGAGATTAACCTAGATCTAATTCACGTTCATAAAGGTAAACATACAATATCACACAACGAACATGTTACATTATCAACATGAAAACTAAACAACAACCTAAACAAACATAGATAAAACTCCTATTGCGAAGTAAATAACTATAACATACATAGGGAAATAACATACTAACAACCTAATCATGCTTAAGGAATAAACAACATACTAGCAACCTAATCATGCTCAAATACAAGGTTTGGATGAAACAAAATACGTGTGTCTCTCAAGTGATACGTGGCATTGTATCCCGAGTGCAAACCGCAATACCGTCCATTCGGATTCGGCTACGGAATTTACGTCCGGGTTTCCATCCGATATACCACAAGAGAGAACACATATTTCGTTCCCCCAGAAATCACATCATGCACCAATTCACAATAATCATGCGAAATAAAACAATAAAATAACTAAAAATAAAGGATAATAAATAAAAGGGTGCCCTCAGGTCTTACCTTTTAAGTCGCTTTCCGGGAGTGCGTTCCACGGTACCGGAAGGGATATCGTTTTGCTGTTTTCACTGGTCCGCTATTTCCGCTGTTTTCACGGGTCCGTTGTTTCTGCCATTTTTGCTATTTTCACGGGTCCGTTGTTTCTGCTGTTTTTGCTATTTTCACCTGTGGTTTTCACTCACTATTTTCTCTGTTTTTCTCACTGTTTTAACTCACTGTTTTTCATTCTGTTTTCACCCTTTTTAGTCTATTTTCCTCTGTTTTGTTCACATTAATGCTTTCTTCCACTCTAAGTCTGTATGCGTTATTTTCACATCTAAGTGGCTATGTTTTGGTTGATTTTACATTCGGGGTTGGTCAGTGGCAGGCTGTTTGGGTTTGTTTGGTTACTTTGTTTGGCCGAGTTGAGCGGTATGAGTAGTCTAGGTTTGTGTCTGTTTATGTGTGCATGGGGTCTGCTCTCGGCAGTTTGTGTGGCTATGTGTGCGTGACTGAAAGGCTGAGCTGCGTGTGAGCTCACGTCCAGGGGGCTTGGCAGGGGGTGTTGGACATTGAGTGTATGGCCGAGTGTTTGGGCAGTTTGGTGCGTGGATCCTTTTGTTCAGTTGGTGATGATCATGATATGATGATAATGTGCAGTGAGCGTGGTGTGGTCAGAGGATGGTGTTCTTGGTTGATAAGGATGATGGTGCAGTCAGTGTTGGTGAAGGTGTGGCGTATGCAGTGGCCAGGGACATGCATGGGCTGTGAAATTTTTTGGTTCCAGGGGCGTGAACTGCCATGACCGAGAGATGAAGACGTGGTGATTGATGATCTTTGATGATGATGCCGAGAAGTAAAGGGTTGTGCAGTGGCGTCCAGAGGGCTGTTGGGACGTGAGGTTCAGTTGTTAATCGTGAAGGTCAGTGGCATGGCTTCATGCAGCCCAGTGATGTGAGGTGCAGTTTTGTTTCATGGAGAAGGGTAGTGGAGTAAGGGTTCCAGGGTGCGTGATGGCAGTGGCCTGAGGGGTGTTTGATGGTGAGTGATTTTGGTTGTGGCCGAGAGTTTTTCTGGTGATGTCTCGGTGATGATGGAGATGAAGGATGAAGAGATGAAGGGTGGTGTATGCCTAGTGATCAAGTTGATCAAGATGATGATCATGATGATGATGACGAGAAGTTCCCCTGGAAGTAGCAAGGGTTCGACCGTGAGAGAGGAGTGGCTAGGGTTGATGGATGGCCATTGATGGAGATGCCCTGAAGTTGCCCAGCCGAGAATGGTTGACGATCAAGAATGGCGTGAGCAGTGGCTGTTGGTTTGATCACTCGGCACTGGTGTTTTGATGGATAAGGTCAATGATGATGATCGAAGATGATGCCGAGAAGGGTTATTAAGGGTTGAATGCAGTGAAGATGCCGAGTGGTTTCAGTGAAGTGTATACCGTGAACAGAGGAGTACTTTTGAGCTGAGTGGATTATGGTTGTTTGTGTAAGGTTGAGAATGCATTGATGATCTTCTGTTGTGCCGTGGGTTTTAGACCGAATCATCAAGGTGGATAGATGATCATGGTTTCCGAGTGATGATGGTTCGTTCCCTGGTCCAGGTCGAATGGTGTCCTTAGGGTGTCTTAGCGTGAGTGTTGAATGGTAGTGAATCGGGGAGGAAAAATGGGCAGTAGCATGGGCATGTAGAATGGTCATGGAGGATGGCATTGGGTTCTATATGCTCTTGTTGTTTTGTGTTTGGTGGAATGGGTGGTATGGGTTTCTTTATTTGTTATGGGCGTGTGGGGCACTTGAATGATGGAGTGAAGGTGTGTGTGGTGTGCTGGAAAGGTGGAAAAGGTGGCAAGTTGAGAGAAAAGGCAAGGTGGTGTTTTGGAATGAAGTGTTTGACAAATGGAGGAGGAATTATTTGTATGGTGCCGTGAATGGGGCATGGAGGAGGTGGATTTTGTTTATTTGTTGGTTAGTATTTTTTAGTTTTGTGTTTTGTGTTCTGGTGTTTGGGTGAGATGCTTTGTATGGGTGGTTGCATGAGTGAGGGTATGGGTTTTTGGTTTGTTGATTGAAGGGTTATTGTGAAAGTAGGGTGGATCCACGTGGGTGAGGGAAGGAAATGAGGTGTGGGTATTTTTGTTAACCGGGCCGAGGATAAATTTAAAATTGAGACCGAACGAGCGAACCCAAAGCTTGAACAAGCGAACCAAATCCAATAAAAATGTCAATTCTTGACCCTTCCCTTCCGACGACCGCTTTCCGCAACTTCCGCAACTAAAAAGTAGTGACTCCATTCGAGGCTCATCATTGGGCTGATATGCAAAAATACAATGCCTACAGTCGCCCCCACTTTGATGGGATCTGTGCAGTGTGTGATAATGACAGTCCTATCAAAGTTCGTGCAATGCATTTTTACTTACCTGGCTCGCCAACTGCCACCTGACTTGCCTGCTGTCTCGAACTGAGCTGATGATGCAGTTGACCTCGATCATGGGACGCATCCCAATAACTGCAACCTGACAACGGGGCCACCTCGACCGTAGGCACCTCGACCTAGCACCGCTGACAATAGGGACCTCACCCTTGAACCGATGATGTAGTGGGCACCTCGACCCTGGGCACCTCGACCCAACACCGCTGACAATAGGGACCTCGCCCTCGAACTGATGATGTAGTGTGCACCTCGACCCTGGGCACCTCGACCCGGAACTACAACTGACAACGGGGGCACCTCGACCCTAGGCACCTCGACCCAACACCGCTGACAATAGGGACCTCGCCCTCGAACTGATGATGTAGTGGGCACCTCGACCCTGGGCACCTCGACCCGGAACTACAACTGACAACGGGGGCACCTCGACCTTGGGCACCTCGACCCAACACCGCTGAAAATAGGGACCTCGCCCTCGAACTGATGATGTAGTGGGCCTCGCCCCCAGACTGATACTGATATGGGCCTCGCCCCAAACTGATACTGATATGGGCCTTGCCCCAAACTGATACTGATATGGGCCTCGCCCCCAGACTGATACTGATGTGGGCCTCGCCCCAAACTGATATTGATATGGGCCTCGCCCAAACTGATACTGATATGGGCCTCGCCCAAACTGATACCGATATGGGCCTCGCCCCAAAATGATTCTAATGTGGGCCTCGCCCCAACTGATACTGATGTGGGCCTCACCCCAAACTGATACTGATGTGGGCCTCGCCCCCGGACTGATACTGATGTAGGCCTCGGCCCCAGACTGATACTGATATGGGCCTCGCCCCAACTGATACTGATATGAGCCTCACCCAAACTGATACTGATATGGGCCTCGCCCAAACAGATACTGATATAGGCCTCGCCCCAAAACTCATACTGATGTGGGCCTCGCCCCAAACTGATACTGATATGGGCCTCGCCCAAACTGATACTGATATGGGCCTCGCCCCAAACTGATGCTAATGTGGGCCCCCCCAACTGATACTGATATGGGCCTCGCCCCCAGACTAATACTGATGTGGGCCTCGCACCAAACTGATACTGATATGGGCCTCGCCCAAACTGATACTGATAAAGTGGGTTACAACCCTGGGACGCATCCCCAAAACTACTGATATAATGTGGGCCTCGACCCTGGGATGCATTCCAAAACTGTTATGATGTAGATGTGGGCCTCGACCCTAGGACTCATCCCCAAATCTGCTGATAACGATGTGGGCGTCGCCCCTAGGACGCATCCCCTAATCTGATAATGATGTGGGCCTCAACCCTGGAACTCATCCCTACTGATGCTGATTAGGCTCATCCCTACTGATTGTAGGCCTCAACCCTAGGACTATCCTGAAACTGATACTGATATGACGTTGGCCTCGGCCCTGGGACGCATCGCCAAACTGCTGAAGATGATGATGTGGGTCTCAACCATGAGACGCATCCCCAAAAACTGATACTGATATTGACGTGGGCCACAACCTTGGGACTCATCCCCGAAACTGATGCTGATGTTGATGTGGGCCTCGACCCTGGGACTCATCCCCAAAAACTGATACTGTAACTGATGTAGGCCTCGGCCCTGAGACTCATCCCTGACACTGATGTTGATGCTGACGTGGGCCTCGACCTTGGGACTCATCCCCGAAAACTGATACTAGTGTGGGCCTCGCCCCAAACTGATACTAGTGTGGGTCTCGCCCTGTGACTCATCCCCAAGCTTATACTGATGTAGGCCTCGCCCCGGATTGATATTGATATGGGCCTCACCCCCAGAATGATATATGGGCCTCGCCCCCAGACGGATACTGATATGGGACTCGCCCCAAACTGATACTGATGTGGGCCTCGCCCCCGACTGATACAGATATGGGCCTCGCCCCAACTAATACTGATATGGGCCTCGCCCCCAGACTAATACTGATGTGGGCTTCGACCCTAAGACTCATCCCCAGAACTGAAATTGATATGGGCCTTGCCCCAGACTGATACTAATGTGGGCCTCGCCCCCAGACTGATATATGGCCTCGCCCCCAGACAGATACTGATATGGGCATCGCCCCAAACTGATACTGATATTGGCCTCGCCCAAACTGATACTGATATGGGCCTCGCCCCAAGACTGATACTGATGTGGGCCTCGTCCCAAACTGATACTGATGTGGGCCTCGCCCCCAGATTGACACTGATATAGGCCTCGCCCAAGCTGATACTGATATGGGCCTTGCCCCCAGATTGATGCTGATCTAGGCCTCGCCCCCAGACTGATACTGATATGGGCCTCGCCCAAGCTGATACTGATATGGGCCTCGACCCAAACTCATACTGATATGGGCCTCACCCCCAGACTGATATATGGGCCTCCCCCTAGACAGATACTGATATGGGCCTCGCCCCAAACTGATACTGATATGGGCCTCGCCCCAACTGATACTGATGTGGGCCTCGCCCATAAACTGACACTGATGTGGGCCTTGACCCCAAAATGATACCGATGTGGGCCTCGCCCCACACTTATACTGATATGGGCCTCGCCCCAAACTGATACTGATATGGGCCTCGCCCCAAACTGATACTAATGTGGGCCTCGCCCTCAGATTGATGCTGATGTGGGCCTCGGCCTTGGGACTCATCCCCGAAACTGATACTGTAGCTAATGTGGGCCTCGACCCTGGAGTGCCATACTCGGCAAGGATGCTACTGATGATGTGGGCCTCGCCCCAGAGTGCCATACCCGGCAAAGACTGATAGTGATGTGGTCCTCACCCCCAGAGTGCCGTACCCGGCAAAGATTGATAATGATGCAAATGATTTATTTCAACATACTATATTATTCTCCTCGAGACAATCTTAATAGCTAAACATATTTTCGTCCTCAACGAATGTTTTGTGTCAAAACCAGAGAACCTTCAAAGTACTTGATACACTCAATTTCAATTGTCTGAATGGGTGATCTGAACTAGACTCTTAGTGTGTGTGTGCTAAGGCTCTTTCGCAGCTTAGTCCTTTAGTAAGCCAACTTGGTGATTTCGTTTCAGAGAATCGAACTAGTGGGTCTAACCAACCTGGATGTCTTAATCACATTCTGTGATTACTTCAGCATACTCAACATGATATGGTTTTCATCTTTTTTCTTTTGTCTCTTTCTTTTATTTCGGATTTTCTTTTTTTTTTCTTTTCTTTTCTTTTTTTTTCTTTTCTTTTTCTGACACACCTACCCTTTAAGGTAGCATTTCTCCTCATGGTGGTCCTAATACTCGCCTATGGGTAGCTTCACGCTTATACCTAGATCTATTTTCTTCTTTTTTATTTCAGAGACTTTTATTTCATTCATATCATATCATATCACATAATAAACAGACACAGTGGACACCCAGGCAAACGGTCATTCACTAATACATCATCTCTTCAACTAGTCACCTCGATAACTACTCAGGTTTCTACTGCTAGGATTCTGTAATTAAGTGCTCGTGAGTCTAACTGAGATCAATCCATTCGGAATACCGGAAGAGAGCGTGTCTCGCACTTATCGTTTCTAGGGTTCTCCCTACAGCATACAATGTCATCATCGGACATATGTCTAACTATTAAAAACTTCTCACTCATCTTTTTCCTTTTTTTTATTATTTATTATTTAAATAACACAAAATAAACAAGATACTAATACAGAAGACTTAGAGGTTAAGATCCAGACTCAGTTTACGCTTTTTACCACGATCGTCCTCGGACCATTTGATCTCGGAAAGGATAGGGTCCACATGCGGTTCAAAGGCCAAGATTTGGTCAATTAGATCCTGGGCAGTTCTGGCTGTGAAAAGGAGTTCGTTCACAGGTTTTGTTACAAACCCATTTCTTCGGTTGTCTTCAAGAAACACATAAAGAAAATCATAAAATCCATCAACGTTGAACAATCCAAGAGGTTTCTGGTGTATGTTCAGGTTCGCCCAAGATAGCACTATACAAATTTCCTCCAACGTGCTCAAGCCTCCTGGCAGAGCAATAAAAGCATCTGCACGGTTAATCATTTCCACCAGTCGCTCTTACATTCTCGGCACGAGCAATTCTTCTCCGTTTGATGGTCCTATCAGATTCACCTCCGCCAAAGGTTTTGGGATGATTCCCAGAACTGGACTGCCTCTGTCATGTACAGCCTTTGAAACAATTCCCATCAGTCCAAGATTGCCTCCACCGTATATTAAGTGCATATTCCGTTCAGCAATGACTCGGCCCAATTCTTGTGCTGCCTCTATGTATTGCGGTTTAGTACCCACACTGGTACCGCAAAACACACAAATGGTTTCAACTCGTCTTCTTGAAGTGGCTTCCATTTTCTCTCTTTTACTCGGATGTATATTTGAATGTGTTGAGGAGAGAAATATTGAGCTGAATTTATAGTACTTAAAAAAGGATGAGTAATAATTGTACTAATACCTTTCGTCGAATGGTTGTTAGCTAAACCACAAAAGGGTCACGAGAAGTCAAAAGGTTTCTGGATCCTGTCTACGACAAACAACAAAAGAAATCGTGAATGTTCAAAAAGTTGTGGATTCTATCCACGAAAATAAAAGAAAATACCAAAAGAAGTCCTAAAAGGTCAAAAGTTGTGGATCTTGTCCACGAAAATAACTGAAAATAACAAA
>SKCR01050670.1:0-38795 GCA_019454045.1 Zanthoxylum bungeanum
GGGTTGAATTTGTCTCGCAAGATTGCAAGATAAGGTTTCTACTAGTTGAACATGGAGACAGACTGTGTGAAGCTGGTAAAACATTGTCATGATTGTCAAGCATATGGTAATATGAATCATCTGCCTCACACAGAGTTACACGGGTTGTCAGAACCATGGCCTTTTTCAGCATGGGAAATTGATATGATCGGAGAGATTCAACCGAATGAATCAAATGGACATTGCTTCATAGTAGTGGTAGTAGATTACTTCTTAAAGTGGGTGGAAGCTAAATCATTCTACAATGTAACCACATGATGCGGCATACCATACATAATGTCGGTATGGTATGCCGCATCATGTGGTTACAGACAACGGAGTTCAGTTCCAAGGGGAACAAAGGCAATGTTGCAGAAGTATGGGATAGGCCATCACAAGTCATCACCTTACAGACCGCAGGCAAATGGGGAGTTGGGCAGCCCAAAAGAACAATAAAGAAAATTTTGCAACGATGTTAGCCAAGATGAAGAACTACAGATACTGGGTCGATAATTTCCGTACGCCTTGTGGGGGTACAGAACATCTATGAGAACAGCAACGGGAGCCACACCTTACTCTTTGGTCTATGGAAAGGAAGCAGTACTGCCAATGGAATGTGAGATACAGTCAATGAGGGTATTAGCAGAAACAGAGTTACCTGAACAAGAATGGGCCGCACAGAGATTTGAACAGTTAGCACTGCTAGATGAAAGAGAATGAAGTCCTTGCATCACACATGCAGATATACCAGAAGAGGTTGGCTCGAGCATTCAACAAGAATGTGTGTCCTACTAAGATCAAAAAGGGTGATTTGGTACTTAAGAAGTCAAGACCTTCGACGATAGATCCGAGAGGAAAGTTCAGACCTAACTGGGAAGGACCTTACATAGTGCAGAAAGTAATGGGAAATGGGGCTGTAAGACTGTCAAATTTGGAAGGGAACGAGTTCACTGAGCCGATCAACGTAGACAGATTGTAGCAATATTTTTCCTGAGAAAGAGAAAACTTGGCAGAAGACCTAACCCAACGGGATGGGAAACTCATTCATCCATGCATACATACACGTAACGTATTTTGCATTCTTTTTGTATGTTTTCTTTGTGTTCACAGGTTTTCGAAGAAAAAAAGAGGAAGAACGACAAAGACAAGCCAATCAGAATCATCATCAGTATCAATTAAGGATGAGTCCCGGGGGCGAGACCCACATCAGCATCAGTATCATTTGGGGATGAGTCCCAGGGTCGTGACCCACATTGTCAGTGGTATTGGGATGCGTCCCAGGGTCGATGGCCCCATGCAAAATCAGTTCTAGTTTTGGGGATGCGTCTCAGGGTCGTGACCCACATTATCAGCGGTATTGGGATGCGTCCTAGGGTCGTGGCCCCCGTTGTCGGTTGCAGTTATCGGGATGCGTCCCAGGGTAGATGGCCCCCTGCATCATCAATTCCAGTTTTGGGGATGCGTCTCAGGGTCATGACCCCATTGTCGGTGGTATTGGGATGCGTCCCAAGGTCGAGGCCCCCGTTTGTCGGTTGCAGTTATTGGGATGCGTCCCAAGATCGAGGTCCACTGCATCATCCACTAAATTCGAGGCAGCAGGCAAAACATGTGGCAGTTGGCGAGCCAAGTAAGTAGAAATGCATTGCATAAATTTGATAGGATTGTCATTGTCACACACTGCACAAGTCCCATCAAAGTGGAGGCGACTGTAGGCACTGCATTTTTGCATATGAGTCCCTAAGATGAGTCTCATTTGGAGACACTACCTTTTAAATCGAGGAAGTCGCGGGAAACGGACGTCGGAAGGGAATCGGTATTTTCATTGGATTGTATTCGCTTGTTTAGCGTCGGGCTCGCTTGAAGACCTCTGTTTTAAATTTCACCTAGCCCAAAACCCCCGCAAACCACTTGGCCTTGACCTAAAACCCACGGAATCCCACATACCACCATCCAAAGCCAACCACATGCCCAATCCAAGCCAACCACAGGCCCAAGCCAAGCCCACACACGCCCAAGCCTAACCCACACACGCCCAAGCCCATAAAAGATATCCAAATTAATAAAACACATATTTAACACATGGTGAAATTAAAACAAATAAAAAAAATCATATACCAAATTAAAATAAAACAAATAAACATGAAATAAACATATTCCTAATTTAGATAAATCATGTCTCCAATCAAATATAGATTTTCATTGTAAGACGCTAATTGGTCCATTTCCTATTCAAGCAAGAGGAAACCCTAGCAATTGTCTATAAAATAAACACAATTCCAAACCTTGTGACCTCTCTCTTTCATGGATAACACAAGCCATAAGCAACAAAGAATTCCCTTCTCCTTCCACACTCGCAATAGCCGAAAATCACACACCCCTAAAACAGCAAGCCTCCACCGAAAATCATAAACCCAAAAGCCCCCCATTGCCGCTACAAAAATGCTCCCATACAACCCCATTGCTGTGACCAAACCTACTCCCATACGGTCCCTAACCACCACCGAAACAGCAGACATTCACAGCTCCTACAACCACCGAACAGCCCCTGAAATCACCCCTACATCCACGGAAATATGTACCCCAAATAACCCTGCAATGACCGAATAAACTGCACAATTTTTTACACCCCATAACCACCAAAAACAGTCACCGAAAATGCACAACAGTGACAAAAAAAAGCAGCCCAAATACCCAAAAACAGTAGCCAAAATCACCTAAAATAATGAACAAAAACTACACTTTAAAACCCTTAAACAACCACGCAAAATAGCAGCCCCAACCCCCTTTAAACCGCAAAAACAGTCCATTAATACACTAAAAATAGTGACCATAAAATACAGCGAAAACAGCAATGAAACGGAGTGAAAACAGTAGCCCGAGCAGTGAAAATAGCGAGGAAATACGTGAACCAGCGAACCAAAAAGTTACGGAGTGTTAGCCCTTCTGACGGCCTTGTAACGCACTTCCGAGGGTCGACAATAAGGTTAGACTTGAGGGCACCTTTCTCATTTATTTTCATTCATCTCGTAATTATTTATTGAATTTTATTTACATGAGTATTATGGAATAATGCGTGTTGTGGCCCTTGAATGAATGGAAAATGTGTCGTCTCTTGTGGTATATAGGATGGAAACCCAGACGTAAATTTCGTAGCCAAATTCGAATGGACGGTAGTGCGGTCTGTACTTGGGAAATGATTCCACGTACCACTTGAGCAAACGTCACATGTTTCATTTTATCTTGCTTGTTTATTATTCGCTTCTTACATTCCGCCATTTAATTTTCGTATGTTATTTGTTCGTGTAATGATGAGATAGTGCGCATGGGCAAATCAAGTTGGATTAAAGGTCCTCCGTGTTGAGGGATAAAAAGCCTAAGGGCTACCTTTGCCACGATGTTTTGCCGCACCGGACGAAGTACATTTGGTTGGATGTGAGATATGTTCAACCGAGCATACAAAGTCCTATATTGTTGTCTTTATTTTTTATGCATTGTGATGTGCTGTGCATAGGCTTATTACGTTGGTCAAAAGGTCCTCCATTTTGAGGGATAAAAAGCCTAAGGGCTACCTTTACCACGATACTTCGCCGCGTCTTTTATATTTCGTCTTTTACATTACGTACATTAGTTGTTTATGCAATTGATGATATAGTGCGTATGGGCTTAGTATGTTGGTCTAAAGGTTCTCTATTTGAGGGAAGAAAAGGCCAAAAGGCTACCTTTATGACAGTACTTCGCCGCGCCTTTTATTATTCCGTTGTTTGCTTTCTGTATGTCATCTTTTTGCATAATCATGCATCATATTGTAATGCGCATGGGCAAATCAAGTTGTATTAAAGGTCCTCCATTTTGAGGGATAGAAAGCCGAAGGGCTACCTTTGCCACGACGTTTTGCCGTGCCGGACAAAGTATGTTCGATTGAATGTGAAATACGTTTAATCGGACACTCGAAGTCCTATATAGATGTGGGCATATGTCGCATCTCTTTTCTTTCACTTTCATTGTCTATCTTTTGCATCGCATCATTGCACGTTTATTTTAATGTACAACTGCCTCGTTAGTTATCTCTTTGCATTATGTACCTAAATGCTTCTCTTTATTATGCATGATTGTGCAATTGCCATTTATTTGTGTTCCCACATGTATAAGTACAATGTGCTTATGAAATTGTATGCTTGCCATTATTCTGATTCACTTTTATGCGTGTTTGTACAATTACCAATTCCTTGCGTTTCTGTATCCATGAATATGGTGTGCTTATGAAGTTGTATGCTTGCCGTATTTCAATTTACCTTTATGCATGCAAATTTGGACATAGGTTATATGCAAATAGGTTTTATGCAAATTCGGACATAGGTTATATGCAAACTTAGATATGAGCCTTGTACTTATGCATGTGAGCTTAGAAATATAATACCCTTGGGAATGTATGTTGCTAGATTCGATTAAATTATTGCACAAATCACATCATTACAAATGGCATAAGTAAGGGACTATTCCGAACCCAATGGTTTGAGGTCTTCCCTTGCGAGGGGTGAGTGCGGCCTTAAATCTTTGTCCCAGTTCACACCGGGTGGCGATTCCATATTATTTCTCCGGTTTAGTCCCCCGTGGGCTATTCCGTACTCCCAACTAGGCCGCGAGCCTAGAACAGCATCGTCCAACTTCTGTGTCCTACACTCCCCGTACCAACCAAATCATGGCCATGAGGGAGATGCTCTGACCCCAAGCCAGAGATAATCCAGACTCAACGAGACATGACCTGACTCCGAGCTGGCAACAATATGGCCTCGGCAAATGAAATTTTCCCCGAGCTGGTGGTGCTAGGTGAGACTTAACAGCGAGGGAAGATTTTCAACCTTCGGTGCTCCGTAAATCCCGGTAAAGGCATCACTGCCCAAGTTTTTCACAAAAATGAAATTAGGACTCAAACAAAGTTAGTACTACGGAGGTGACTTAGCACATACTTCGCACAGAACTGAAAGATAACAACGTGGGCGCTCGGGACAGCGTCCAGCCCGAGGCCACCCAAAACAACAATTCAACGCCCCGGTTAACCAGGCTACGGATCGTGGAGTGGCCAACGCCATGAACCTGAGTCCATGCTAGGCGAGTCGAGAGTTTGTAAACACCACGAAGACCCTTTGGTCCTCCCTGCGCTATGCTCTTCTTGATCCGACGTGGATCGGCTGATAACTCACAGGGAAAAAATATCCTCGTGTTCAGCCTCCCCAAGGCAACAAGAGTCACAGAGGCACTAAGGCCTTCCCCGCGCTATGTGTTTGATGGCTCGTAGTGGTTCGGCTGATAACTCACGGGGGAAAAACATCACTGTGTTCAGCCTCTCTAAGGCGACAAGAGTCACAGCGGCACTAAGGCCTTCCCCGCGCTCTGTGCCTGATGGTTTGTAGTGGTTCGGCAGATAACTCACAAGCGAAAAAACATCCTCGTGTTTGGCCTCCCCAAGGCAACAAGGATCACAGAGGCACTTGGGATGTCCCCATGGCGTGTGTCTGGTGGTTCTCAGCGGGATCAGCCAGATAACTCACAGGGGGAGAATCTTCCCTGTGTTTGGCTTACCCCGCTGGGGGTTAGGGGGTCCACTTTTAGAAATCTCACTTTATTATAATATGGAAATTGTCAATGTTACCAAATTAAGTTGAACCAGCCATAAAGGTGGTGTTATTATTTATCAATAAACTAGCCATATAGGCGGTAATCATTTGTCACCTAAATTCCAACCTATAAGCGGTGTCACATTATGTTACATAATTAAAACCAGCCATTAAGGGGATATCAACTTTTAATCCATATTAAATTACAATTTCCATATTATAAATTCTGTGAGATTAATTTACCTTTACTATTTCTAATTGAGAAATCTCTCTCAGTATAATATATAAATCTGTGTGATAATTACCAACCGATCATATAGGCGGTATCCTAATTAAGTTAGATTTAATTAATTTCAACCAACCATATAGGTGGTAACCCATTAAGTCAGGTTAAAATCAATTTAATTAAGTCCAACACACCAATAAGGCAGTATCCAATTAAGTTAAGTTTTTAGATAATTTATATATTATAATTAAGAGAGATTAATCTAAATTATAAAAGTAAAAAGCTTCACTCTTCCCCAGCAGTAAATTAACTACTGAACATAAAAGAAATAAAAAATAAATAAAATAAAACTATTACTGAAAATAAAAGTGCATAATTAAAAATACTGAAAGTAAAAGTGCGTAATTAAAAGTACCGAAAGTAAAAGTGCATAATTAAAAGTGCTGAAAGTAAATAAATAAAATAAAAATGCTTAATTTAAATTACAAAAACCTAAACAGACAAGATACAATCCTTAGTCCCTTATTAGGAACTCTAGGAAAGTATGATTTGAATTCTGAAATCGAGCTGAATTTATAGGCATCTCCGGACTTCGCGCGTCGCGACGCGCGTTGATTGCTGCCACGTATCGTGGCTTCGTGGAGAAGGTGACACGTGTCCTGACTGTTAGACATTATGTCCCATAGCGTCACTGTTTGTAAATGATATTGTATTATTGTACAAAATTAACTATGTGATAATGAAATTGCCTTTTGCCGTTTTGTAATTTTATTTACTTTGATATATAAATGGCGAAAGTCCATATGATTAGTACTGGATTGAGATGATATGAGACAATATCAATCCATAAAGGTTTAATCATTAAATATCCCTAGCCGTAGTATTATCGAGACTGGACATCGATAATGCGGAATAGGCTAGTATTGCGCTTGTGCACGTTGTGAGGGCACAACGGCATAGTTCTCATATATTTAAGTATTGGATACTTATGCAAGTGCGATAGGAGGTTGTGTTTTACCGATGGTACGGAAAACAGCTTCGCTCTGGATAGACCCCGCGGAATCCCATTGGTAGTATGTCTATGTGTCTATGGGAGGCCCATCAGGTAGGTGTATATGATCTTAACCTGAGACTTACATCGCTAGTACTTGCGACAATCGGTAAACTTTGGTTTTGGTGGTTGGGGACCTTAACCGGTTCTATGTACACCTCTTCTGGGTTTATCGAGAAGCGTAGTGTACTGGATGTGATGTCAAGATGGAAGTATCGCTTCAGACATATGGAGGTGATGATCACGCAGGGCACAGAACTAGTACTCTATAAAAGGTTGCAACCGTCGGGACAATATGACCAGGTCAGGATTGTCCGATTTAAAGAGACTAGTTGCTTGATGTCCGATATATGTTTCGTACGGGGCAGACACATCTCCAGCCCTAGGCCTAGCATGTGATCATCTGATACTGGATCGATGTACGCAATACTACGGTATACTACGCTTGATATAGATCTTATATTCCTATAAGAATATTTCTGGAGAATTGGGTAGGCATGGCGCTTTGCTAGAAGCCAACCTTGTCTTGTGAATCGGTAAAGACGTAGTACGAGGTACGTACGTGTTCGGATTATCCGACGACCGTATTTACTGCCAAAATATCCAGAGGTCTCTTGGGTCGCTTCCCGAAGATTCACCTATGATATTTGATTCGAATTTAATTAATCTTGGATTAATTACGGAGAAACTTTATCTTGGATAAAGTGCCTTATTTATAGGGAGAGAACGATTAATTTGGAATTAATCAGTAAGATTATTATATTCGATATAATAATTGAAATTCGATTTCGACGCGAAATTAAAATTAGATTTTAATTCGGGCATACGAATTAATTTAGAAATAATTCGTTAGCGACGTAAATAATAATTTCGCTAGGCGCGGTTATTTATTTAAATTCGATTGAATTAACGTCGCGACGTAAGTTCGGTATTTCGGAAATATCGAACCCGAGCGCGTGAGTGGACGTGGGCCCACTTTCATTTGGAAACGTGTGGGGCCCACATGACACTTGTCATTATATGCATTATTTTATTAATAAGGCATTGCATGTTAATAGTGTACAATACACTCTAAGGCATTGCATGGTGATAATGTGCATTACACTCAAAGGTTTTGCATGGAGTTTGAGTGTTTGACACTCTAAGCCATTGCATGGTTTATGTCATAGATTTATTATTAATTTAATAAATTATAACATAAATATAATTGATTTTTGGTAAAACAAAATCAATTAAGACTTTACACAAAATCTCTCTTCTCTCTCAAATTGCCGAGAACTCCATTGACAAGGGCAAGGAAGATTTGATCTTCTATTTCTCCATTTTTGCTAGCACAAGCAAGGGATCAAAAGAGGTGATAGGGAAACCATCAAAGAGCTTGGAATACAAAAGCTTGGAGCTTCAAGTCTTCTTCTTCCTCTTGGCCGAATCTTCCACAACTTGGAGCTTCTACCATTTGATCATCTTCTTCATCACAAGATATTGTAAGTATGATTCCGCCATACTTCATGTTTATATATATATTCTTTATAGTATTTCACATGCTTAATCTTTGTTTGGGACATATTATAGAAACCCACACTGACGACTGTCGACAGCTGAATGATTATACTGATGTGGTGATGTCGATTATCGACATCATGGGATGACGACACGTGTCAGGCGTATGTTAGCATAACTCACTGTGATGTTGACACGTGGCAGGCGCACGTTAGCGATGATGATGATTGTCGGCAGCATGTGATGGTGACATATGTCCGATGTATTTTAGCAGATTTGATGTGATGTTGACACGTGTCCGGTGTATTTTAGCAAGTGGCATATTTTAGCAAACTTCGGCGCACGTTAGCGGTCACGATGCAGAGTTACTGCGCGTCGCGACGCCAAAAAGACAATTTTGCCATTTTTGTCCGTTTTCCACTGTTTTGGCCCTGAATTGCTTCTAGTAAGTCCTGAAACTTTATTTATCTACAAAATAACACAAAACACATCAAAACATTCACAAAAATCAAGAAACTATACAAAATATTAGGTCAAATGAGTGGGAAATAATGATACATTTACCACTCATCAGTTACTAGGTACCCCGAATGTTTTACCAGGTAGTGAATGAGGACAAATTAGTTGAAGAACCATTAGGGCACTACAAAGCCCAAGTATTTTAAGTTTTATGTAAGACAGGGTAACCGTAGACTTCACAATAGTTTACCAATGGCCAAAGGAATATTAGTTCACTTAGAATACAATTGATAGGTTTCCCAGATAGAGTATTTCTCTCTCAGTCAAATTCATGATGATAACATATTATAACCCTAGACCAAACATGCTATAGAACCCCTGAGTGAGCTTATTGTAGAATAAGTAATGAAGTGTATTATTCATTGACATGCAATAAAACAATATTAAACACTGATATAGAGGCTTCAAAGGTATATATTCTCGAATGGAAGAGGGATGAGACTGCAATAGATTTTAGCAGAGAGATCTCAGAAAACTAATAAGGAATATGCCCATAGTTTACATGAATAAGAATAACAGCATAATCAAGACTTCCTACGATCGCATATAAGGATAAACGCCATTACTATATTACTAAGTTTTTGTAACAAACAGGTTTTAAAGGTAGGTTTTAAGTGTCATTAGTAATTACGATGGGCACGCGATTCCAAAAGAAGGAATAGGTTAAATCTCTAAGATAATGAGATAGTGTGAAGAAAGTAATGATCGAATATATGTGAATAAATTGATGACGATACTGTAGGTGGAATATTAGAGGCTATTAATTACAAAGAAGTAAAAGAAGTTAACTCTTACAAGTAGGAATATCAGGGTACTGGAAACCAAAAACAAGGTAAGATAAGTTAGAGGTTATGTATAGTAGAACGCGACTCAATGATGGTATTTTAGGTAATGCAGTCTTCTGAGAGAATTAGTAATGCAATAATTTCTCTATAAATTGAGGTTTATAACTAATACCAAAGTTTGTAGAAGTAGATTCAAAAAGTAGTAGAGAAAACTTTACCATTAACTGAACGCATATAATGTTATTTACTAGAGAGATTATTAAAGTGTCTA
Source organism: Zanthoxylum bungeanum (assembly GCA_019454045.1). Classification (NCBI taxonomy): domain Eukaryota; kingdom Viridiplantae; phylum Streptophyta; class Magnoliopsida; order Sapindales; family Rutaceae; genus Zanthoxylum; species Zanthoxylum bungeanum. The sequence goes on from SKCR01050670.1 coordinate 9,986, forward strand.
CCTTGCAACAAAAGATGAAAAACTTCGAGGTGTGCTCAAAAGACAGGGAAACGAAGGTCGTTAAGACTTGATTGGTATTACAGGAAATGAAAGAAATATAACAAAATGAAGGAAATGTAGGATGACATTTAGTTAGCAGGAATCAAACATAGGTTATGATAGGGAAGATCTAGATGGTTGTGTTGGACAATTATGACCCATAGCATCACTATTTTGTAAAGGACATGGTGTTCTTGTACAAAATTAACTATGTGACAAAGGAAATTGCTCTTTTATCATTTTGTAATTGGATTACTTGGATATATAAATGATAAAAGTCCTTATGATTAGTTCCGGATTAATAAGATATGAGACAATATTAATCCATGAAAGGTTTAATCATTAAATATCCCTAGTCATAGTATTATCGAGACTGGGCATCGATAATATGGAATAGACTAGTATTACACATGTGCACGTTATGGAAGCGTAACGGCATAGTTCTTGTATATTTAAGTATTGGATACTTAGGCAAGTGTGATATGAGGTTCTGTTAATCGTTGGATCGGGAACATCTTCGCTCTGGATAGACCCCTCGGAATCCCATTGGTAGTATGACTATGTGTCTATGGGAATCCGAATCATGGTAGGTGTATTTGGTGCTAACCTGAGACTTGCATCGCTAAGACTTGCGACAATCGGTATGCTTTGGATTTGGTCGTCCGGAGCTTTAACAGGTTCTGTGTACGCCTCTTCTAGGTATACTGAGAATCATAGTGTATTGGGTGTGATGTCAAGATGAAAGTATCACTTCAGTCATATGGAGACGATGATCACGTAGGATATAGAGCTAGTACTCTTAAATGTTGCAGCTATCGGGATAGTATGACTAGGTCATGATTATCCGATTAAAGAGACTAGTTGCTAGTGATCCGATATATGTTTCGTACGGGGCAGACAAAATTCCAGCCACATGCCTAGCATGTGACATCTGATACTGGATCGTAATACGCAATACACTGTATACTACGCCTGATAAAGATTGTATATTCTTTGTTGAATATTTCTAGAGAATTAGGTAGGCACAGTGCTTTGCTAGAAGCAAACCATGTCTTGTAAATCGGTAAGAACGTGGTATGGGGTACGCACGTGTTCCGATAGTCCGACAACCAGATTTACTGCCATATATTGTTAGACAGTAATGACCCATAGCGTCACTATTTTGTAAATGATATTGTATTATTGTACAAAATTAACTATGTAGTAATGAAATTGCCTTTTACCGTTTTGTAATTTATTTACTTTGATATATAAATGGTAAAAGTCCCTATGATTAGTTCCGGATTGTGATGATATGAGACGGTATCAATCCATAAAGGTTTAATCATTAAATATCCCTAGTCGTAGTATTATCGAGATTGGACATCGATAATGCGGAATAGACTAGTACTGCACTTGTGCATGTTGTGAGGGCACAACGGCATAGTTCTCATATATTTAAGTATTGGATACTTATGCAAGTGCGGTAGGAGGTTGTGTTTTACCGATGGTACGGAAAACAGCTTCGCTCTGGATAGACCCCGCAGAGTCCCATTGGTAGTATGTCAGCGTGTCTATGGGAGTCCGCTTCAGGGTAGGTGCATATGATCTTAACCTGAGACTTGCATCGCTAGTACTTACAACAATCGGTAAACTTTAGTTTTGGTGGTCCAGGGCTTTAACGGGTTCTGTGTACACCTCTTCTGGGTTTATCGAGAATCGTAGTGTATTGGGTGTGATGTCAAGATGGAAGTATCACTTCAGACATATGGAGATGATGATCGCGAGGGATACAGAACTAGTACTCTATAATGGTTGCAACCATCGGGATAATATGACTAGGTCAGGATTATCCGATTCAAAGAGACTAGTTGCTTGATGTCCGATATGTGTATCGTACGGGGCAGACACATCTCCAGCCCTAGGCCTTACATGTGATCATCCGATACTGGTTCGATATACACTATACTACGGTATACTACGCCTGTTATAGATCTTATATTCCAATAAGAATATTTCTAGAGAATTGGGTAGACATGGCGTTTTGCTAGATGCTAACCTTGTCTTGTAAATAGGTAAAAACGTAGTACTTGGTACGTACGTGTTCGGATAGTTCGACAACCGGATTTACTGCCAACATATCTAGAGATCTCTTGGGTCGCTTCCCGAAGATTCACCAATGACGTATGATTCAAACTCGATTAATCTTGGATTATTACGGAGAGACTTTATATTGGATAAAGTACTATATAAAGAGAGAGAACGATTAATTTGGAATTAATCGTAAAATTATTATATTCGATATAATAATCGAAATTCGATTTCGACGCGAAATTAAAATTAGATTTTAACTCGGGCAAACGAGTTAATTTAGAATTAATTCGTTAGCGACGTAAATAATAATTCGCTAGGCGCAATTATTTATTTAAATTCGATTTAATTAACGTCGCGACGTAAGTTCGGTATTTCGGAAATATCGAACCAAACGCGTGAGTGCACGTGGGCCCACTTTCATTTGGAAACGTGTGGGGCCCACATGACACATGTCATAATATGCATTATTTAATTGTTGATGCATTGCATGGAGATAGTGTACAATGCACTCAAGGGTTTTGCATGGAAATTGAGTGTTTGACACTCTAAGCCATTGCATGATTTGTGTCATAAGTTTATTATTAATTAATAAATATTATGGCATAAATATAAATTGATTTTTGTAACAAAAAATCAGATCTCTCCTCTCTCTCACATTGCCGAAAACTTCACTGCAGTTTTGGCTCTCCACTTTTCTGTTTTTGTTGCAAAAACTTGAAGAATTTGTGCATGTTTGGAACATAAAATTCACATCTTTGGCTAGCACCATCAAGGGATCATACAAAGGTGTTATGGGAAACTCATCTTAGAGCTTGGAAGGATCAAAAATTGCTTGGAGCTTCTCTTTTCTGTTTGGCCGAAACCCTCACTGCACAAAGGAGAAATTTTTGTTTCATCAACGCATCCGCATTCCGATCTTTGTGAGTATGATTCCGCCATACTTCAATATTGTTCATTCATTTATATGTTTTGCTTGTTCTTTTGATCTTGGGACATGGATTAGATTTTCCAACACATATCCAGGGATATCTTGGTCGCTTCCCAAAGATTCACCGATGAGATTTGACTCGAACAGAATTAATATGGATTAATTATGAAAGAGAAAATTAATCTGGGTTTAATTACAGTAAGAATTAATCTAGGATTAATTAACAGAGAGAAAATTAATCTAGTATTAATTGCGTCAAGAATTAATCTGGGATCAATTCGACAAGTAGAGAGAGCGCGATTAATTTGGAATTAATCGACAAAATAAATTTAATAGTTCAATTGGATTTTTCTATTTAATTCATTTATTTGGGCTAAAATAATATATTGGATATATTAATTGAAATCATATTTCAACGCGGAATTAAAATTGGATTTTAATTCAAGCGAACGAATTAATTTAGAATTAATTCGTAAGCGACTTTCGTAATAATTTTGATAGAGATTATTATTTAATTAAATTACATTTAATTATGTCGCGATGTAAAATTCTTTTAATCGGATTAAACGAACCCGAGCCCGAAGTATGTTGAGCAACCCAACTTGAATTTTGAATTTAAGTGTGGGACCCACCAACTTACATCAACAAGTCACTTGAGTGATGGAAGTGGTTGGAAGCTTTTAAACCTAACTTATACAACACACTTTGACTTTGGATTTTGGAAAGTATATACACTTTTTGGAAAATAATTTTTGGTAATTTATTTTTTGAAAACAAAACAAAAACTCATCTCTCTCCTTTTGCTCTCCCATGGCTGAAACTTACATTGCTTGGAGAAGAAAATTTTCTTTCAATTTTTGTTCTTGCTAGCATATAAATGAGTGAGTCAAGGTGATAGGGAAACTCATCCGAGAGTTTGGAACTCGATTTCAAGCTCCGAGCTTCTACATCCAAAGGAATTTTTGAAATCCTAAAATCGATCAAGGTGAGTTTTTCCGCAACTTTCTATGATTAATTCACACACGAATCACACTTAGAGATCATGTGGAATGTTCTAGGAACACTAACAATGGTATCAGAGCGAGATCTAAGCTTGATTTGGATTTAGGGTTTGTGGACTTTATTTGGGATTTTTTGCTTGGAGCTTGATTTTCCTAAATTGGTTGTTTGGTTATGGTTGGATGATGATGAATTGGATTTGTGCATTAATAGAATTGAGAAAATTTGATTGGATAAAAAATCCCCAATTCTTTACCCTTTGTCAAAACTTGAACCCTTAATTGCTCATGGTAATTTTTGATAATTAGACAATTGGATGTGTTATTGGCATAAAATGTATATTAATTGTTGGTTTAATTGGATTGAAATCAAAATTGGATGTTAATTTCATGTTAATTGCCGTGAGTGAAGCATGTTTAATGGATTGATTTTGCTTCAATTTGTGTTGGACATGAGTTGGTTAATTAAAACATGATTAATTTATTTAATTGGTGTTTTGGAAATATTAGTTTAACTAATTAATTATGGCTATTACACTTTAATTAAAATTAATGTAATATTTGGAATGTTATATTAATTAAAGTTAGTCTTTAAAATTGGATTGGGCTAATTTTATTATATTTGGGCTTCATGGGCTTGGTTGGGCCAAGTTTGGTTTTGGACAATTGAGTTGGATCCAATTGGGCCTAAAACCATTTCCATAAAGTCCAAATATGACTATTGGGCCTTTAATAATTTAATTGGGCCTAAATTGATTTTGTGGCATAGGGTGATTCCTATTTGGGCCTTGGCATTTTGGGTAGGATCCATCTTGGCCAAAGCCCACGCCTAAAAAATTAATTAAAAGCCCATTAGACTTTAATTGAATGGTATTGGATACTAGTTGGGCCTTTAAGACCCATTAAGATTGGATTTGTAATCCAAGTCTAAAAGGCACTATTAAAAGTGTAATTATTTAATTTAGAATGAAATAAGAATTAGTATTGGATACAATTTAAATTGGATTTAAAATTGTAGTTCGATATAATTCAAGAATACGTACTTTGAGTATTTATTCTTAAACTAGTTGGACTCGCGCAAATCAAATCGTTGTTTGAACATTGGATGATCATTAATTCAAAGATTAATTAATTGGATTAGATTGATTGAATAACATGCTTTGTATGAATACTTGGATGTATTAGTATGAATAATGTATATCAGATGGATATTAGAAGGGTGAGGGCAATTTTGGAAATTGTTGTAATAAATTTAGAATTTATTAATTGGACCTGCGTGTCCAGCCTATTATCTATATTCTCTTTGTATTTCTCTTCTCACCAATTCCCCTCAATGCAAATGAGGTTTCTTTTAGTGTTATGTAATTGGGTAGAAGTATGAATAGTGCTAGCGGGAGAGAGGAAATGGAGAGATTTGTTCTAAGAATAAATTTGTTATATATCCATCCGCATATCATTATTAATTTATTTTGCGCCTTATTATGCTTTTTGAATGCATGCTTAATGGTGTATAATGGGACCTAATCAAAGATAATAAATTGGTTGCCAATTTACGCGAAAAAACCCTCACAACAATATTAAGCGTTTTTTCTTCCATTGAGTGGTTCTCTCTCAAGATCCAAGATTGGCATTGGTTTGTTGGCCAAAGTCAAGATCAATGTCCATCGCGGATGTGTTTGAACCACGAAAGCTTTGTTCTCTATCGCATGTCTTGGGCGGTTGTGACTTGTTGGCCAAAGTCAAGGTCACTTCTAGTTAATTGACGTGGATTACGAAGCTTTCCCACTGTCAATGGGTCCCGCTTAATTGGAATCATTAAGCTTGTTGAGCCAAAGCCAAGGCTTAGTTGATTCAGTGGAAATAGTTTGGAAATATATTGGATATATTTACATATATTGGATATATGTTTCGGACTTGGATGTCCACCTACTGGATCTAGGAATTGGATGGGATCCAATTGATCTTCGAGATCTACCTAGTTAAGTTTCATACAACTTGTTGGCCAAAGTCAAGGTTGTGTGTTATTAACGGGATCCTAGCCCACTAGGAAACTGGATTTCCCGAGTACTCCACAGAGGGTTAGAGGCTCGCCGAAAAATAGTGGGAGGGAGTATTAAATTTGCAATTTCGTTTAAATACTTGCCAATACACGCTCTTTTAATTTATTTATAGTTGTTATAAATATATTAGTTGGACTAATATTTAATATTGCTTTCTTTGAACAGTTAGAATGTACAAGACACTACTCCACTTGTAGTTGGTCATATAGTTGGACTATAGTAACCAGTATATTTTGAGTGTACCAAAATCGTAGATTGGATCATTGGACTATTGCAATCGAGATGGGTAGAAAGATTAGCGTCAAAGGACATAATCCTGGGTGAAAATGTCTTTAACGTTGTAAATTTTCCAATTGGGAAATGAATCTCAGGAAGTCTTGGGAGTTGAGAAGTTACTATATTGGATAGAGAAACCTCTCGGGCCTGAGCCCGGAGTTGAGCAAATAGCAGAGAATGAGCTTTTAAGACTCAATATGATGATAACTTTAGTGCTCAATCTGTTATGCTTGCCGCAATGACTCCTTAATTCATCGTCAAAACTAAGGATTAGATCATTATACTATGATGTTGAAATTAAAGGATCATAGATCTAACATGGATCTTAGAAGTACAAATTGTAATAGAAGCTCTTTCGCTAGCGTATGTCAGAGGGTACATATGTCATGCACTAGGTGTCACAGATGATTGCTGACATCGAACAGCTAGGTTCGTTGGGCATTACCTACGAGGCCGAGACTTCTATAGATTTGATCTTATAGTCTCTGCCCGATAGCTGGGGAAGGTTCATCATGAACCAATAGAAAACTCTTGGGGAGTTAATAGCTACGCTCAATGAGGCAGAGCCAGAGCTTCCAAAAGGGCAAGAAGCGCAAGGCGCATCTTCCTTCGACATCCCAGGAGGCCAAGCCTTGGCCGAAGGCTTTTGGGTGTGTGAAGAAAAAGGGCAAAGGCAAAATCGTCACAGTCTTCTAGGAAGACAAAGGACATATCCCAAGATGTATGCCTAAACTGTGGAAAATGGGGTCACTGGAAGCGTGACTGCCGTATAGACAAGACATACATGAAGGGTGTGAAGACGGGCAAGGCTCCGACTTCAGGTATGTTTGTTATAAACATGTTCACTACTAGTTTTAAAAATTGGATTTTTGATACTGGATGTGGTACATACATATGTACTGATGTGCGGGATCTGCTGATTAGCAGGAGACTGGCTTCAGATGAGATCAACTTGCGAGTTAGAAATGAGACGAGAGTCGCTGTTTTGGCTGTGGGAACCTAAGTTTTGGAACTGCCCTTTGGGCATGTACTTAAATTAGGAAACTGTTATAATGTACCTAGTTTGACCAGAAACATTATCTCTATATCTAGTTTAATCCATTGCGGGTATACCTTTATGTTCCAGAACACTGGGTGTTTTGTTTATAAAGATGATATTGAGATATACACATTAGATGTGAATAACAGTATTTATATTTTGAATATAAACAAATCTCAAACATATAACATGACAAACAAATTGTTCAAACTGAGTAAATCATATGAGACTTATTTGTGGCATTGTTGTCTGGGACACATTAAGAAGAATCGTATATCTACTCTTTGGAAGAATGGATACTACGACAGATTTGATCCTAAATCATATGACGTCTGCGAATCTTGTTTATTAGGAAAAGTGCCTAAAACTTTTTTTAGCGGTAAAGGTGTACGTGCCAACGAGCTGTTAGCCCTCGTTCATGGTGACGTATGTGGGCCCATGTCTATCTAGGCTAGAGGTGGATATCAATACTTCATAACCTGTACGGATGTTGCATCGCGTTATGGTTATGTGTGTCTTATGAAACACAAGTTGGAAATATTTGATAAATTCAAAGAGTTTCGACACGAAGTAGAGAAAAACAGATCGGCAAAAGTATTAAACATTACGGTTGGACCGTGATGGAAAATACTTGTGCAATAAGTTTCTTAATTACTTGAAAGAGTATGGTATTCTTTCACAGTGGACTCCTTCCGGAACACCTCAATTGAGCGGTGTGTCCAAATGGAAAAATTGAACTTTGTTGGACATGGTAAGGTTAATGATGAGTCGCTCTGAGCTACCAATTTCCTTCTAGGGATACGAATTGAACAGTGCAATACTTATTTTGAATAAGGTTCCGTAAAAATCTGTTGGACAGACCCCATATGAAATATGGACAGGAAAGAAACCAGGTTTCTCATTCCTGAAGATTTGGGGAAGCTAGGCATGTTAAACGTTTGGATGGTACCAAACTAGAACCCAAATTGGACAAGTGCCTATTTGTAATTGGTTATCCTAGGGAAACCAATTCCATAACTCACAAGAGAACAAAATATTTGTTGCTCTCCAAGCGGTTTTCCTAAGATAAATTCCTAAATGCAGTCGTAAGTGGGTGGAAGGTAGAACTCGATGAAAATTGGAGGGATACTGTTGTTGGCATCGATTTCTTAACGGAACACGAACGGTTTATCAAGGATGAGACTGTACCACAATCTTCTAATACACAAGAACCGCATAGGTCGGATAGAATCAGCAAACAACCTGAAAGGTATGGGTTTCTGATCTCACTTCATTTGGATGTTAATCTTATTGAGGATAAAAAAACCGACTACGTATGAGGAAGTGATACAAGGTATCGACTCTTCTTTATGGAAAGAAGCCATGAAGTCCGAGATGGATTCCATGTATATCATGTTGGAATTCAATCAAGTCCCAAGGATCACAAACATGCATAAAAACGAATAGAATACACAAAGGAGTAAGGCGGAATTCATACTCACATTGATGGGTTTTGATGAATGAAGAATACAAGCCTTCAAGCTCCCTCCATAAGCTCGGCAATAGCTTCCTCATGCAGTGGACTGCTCGGTTGGGGACTGGTTTGCCTCCTCCATGTTCGGCCATTGAAGACTCCATTGAAGCTTCAAGCTTCAAGCTTTCCATGCTCATGAAGACACTTCCCTATCACCTTGGTATGCCTCCTAGAGTGTGCTAGAACTTGATTTTGCAACAAATCGTCACATTCATCTCACTGCTTCTCGTTTTCAATCGGCAAAACAGAAGAAAAGAATGGCTCAAAGCCGTATGTGAGAAGGAGAGAAAAGAGAGGGAGAGGAAGAGATGCGTGAGTGGAGAGTGAGAGAAAAAAATGTAATTAGGTTTTTATATTTTCTAAAATTAATTAAAACCATTTACATTTCTTTTAACTTTCCATTTACCAAAAGTCAAAAAAGTAAAAGCAAAAGTTGCTTTTTCAACTTTGAATCAATCACTCAAATCAAGTGACAACATATCACATCACTCAAAGTGACATTTGATTTGACGCTTGATGTGACTTGTGATTTGACACACGATTTGACTTGCGTGCCGCACTCGAATTCGAAATGTGAATGCGCTCACAATAATCTCGGGCTCGGGTTCGTTAATTCAAATTAACGAATTTTCCGTCGCGTCGTAATTAAATGATTACGCCTAACGAAATCACTATTCACGTCGCTAACGAATTAATTCTAAATTAATTCGTTCACCCGAATTAAAATCTAATTTTAATTCCGCGTCGAAATCCAATTTCTTATAATATATCGAATATATTATTTTATCGATTAATTCCAAATTAATCGTTCTCTCTCTTTAATAATATTTTATCCCATAAAATATCTCCGCAATTAATCCCGATTAATTTTCTCTCTCATGAATTAATCCCAGATTAATTTTTTCTCTCTCTTCCAATTAATCCCTATTAATTAAAGTGCGAGTCATAATCATCGGTGAATCTTCAGGAGCGACCCATGAGATCTCCGGATATGTTGGCAGTAAATACGGTCGTCGGACTATCCGAACACGTAAGTATCGTGTACTACGTTTATACCGATTTACAAGACAAGGTTGGCTCCGGCAAAGCGCCATGCCTACCTAATACTCCAGAAATATTCTTATAGGAATATATAGATCTGTATCAAGCGTAGTATACCGTAGTATTGTGTATATCAGCCCAGTATCGGATAGTCACGTGCTAGGGCTGGGGCTGGATAAGTGTCTGCCCCGTCCGAAGCACATGTCGGATGTCTGGTAACTAGTCTCTATAATCGGATATACATGACCTTGTCATAATATCTCGATGGCCGGCCAGCACTTAAGAGCACTAATATTGTATCCTGCGTGACATCATCTCCACTATAACTGAAGTGATACTTCCGTCTCGACATCACACCCAATACACTACGACTCTCTGATAAACCCAGAAGCGGTGTACGCAGAACCGGTTAAAGCCCTGTACCACCAAGACCAAAGTCTACCGATTATCGCAAGTATTAGCGATGCAAGTCTCAGGTTAAGACTATACACACCTACCTTGATTTCGGCCTCCCATAGACACATAGTCATAATACCAATGGGATTCCGAGGGGTCTATCCAGAGCGAAGCTGTTTCCCGTACCATCGGTGAAACACACAACCTCCTATCGCACTTGCATAAGTATCCAATACTTATATATGAGAACTATGCCGTTGTGCCCTCACAACGCGCACAAGTGCAATACTAGCCTATTACGCATTATCGATGTCCTGTCTCGATAATACCTGGCTAGGGATATTTATGATTAATCCTTCGTGGACTGATACTGTCTCATATCATCTCAATCCAGGAACTAATCATATGGACCTCTCTTCATTTATACATATATGGTGATCTAATCACAAATGAAGAGAGTGCAATTTCCTTGTCACATAGTTAATTTGTACAACAACACCGTGATCTGTACAAATAGTGACGCTATGGGTCATATTATCCAACAATCTCCCACTTGGCACATAGCCAGTCACTCGAGTGTCTAACACCCAACTGTGTACGGTTCGCTCAAATTGCTGAGGAAAGGTTTCGTCAGCGGATTTGCGTAATTATCTTCTGACGCGATTTATACGATCATCACATCGCCACGATGTATGATCCGAACGAATCAGATGAATATAGAAGTATATATCTGGATCGTCGATGAGACCATTAATTCTTCAGCCTATACTGACGCCTAGCTCAGCTGCTAACAGAACTATATCTAATCTAATTAGATTTATTATCGATCCAAATGGCTTCTATTGCTGCCTCAGCTGCAGCAATAATCCGCATGTGTTGTTAATTCGGCAACAGTTATCTTGCTCGGAATATTTCCAGCTTACTGTCCCGTTATTCAAACTTTATAGTACCGCAGTATATACCGGTTTGGAAACTTGCAGCAGTGATCCTAGTCACTTCAAGTTCTCCATCTCCATAGTTTAAGACAACATCTTTAGTTCTCTAAGATACTAATAGATGTCCTTAACTCAATCCAATGACTATCAAATGGATTGTCCCGATTGTGACTCCATATGCTCAAAGCGTATGAGACACCAATACAAGTACATTTTAAATGTACAATTTCAGAGAGTGTTAACAACTCCAAATCTATCCTGTAGATCTTTATTCCTTGAATAAAGGTTGTTACTCCCCAGAATTCCACGGAGAATTTCTTATGAAAGCCAAGCTTTCATCGATTTTTTTATGGGAATTTATTTCAGTGTTTTCTCCCACTAACCTCCTTATATACACAAGAATTATTTCGTTTTGAGTCAAATCATAAACTATTATGATTATTTCAAAACGTCAGTTCCAAGAACCTTATGCTTGCTTCAATCCAAACATGGATCGAATAACCCGCAAAGCTTATTTGTCAATTATACAAAATCGTCAGGATGTTGTAAGCATCCTCCAAAAGGTTTCCTTTTCAGGAAAGCGATTTTGATCTGCAACTGACACATTTCATAAATGAAATATGCAGTTATCAACAAGCATCTTCAAAATGGATTTACCGTTGCAACAGGTAAAAGGTTGAACCGTTATTAACACAATGTTGATAACGATACCTTTCCGTCAAAAGCCCAGCTTTGTACGTTGGTATGTTGCCTTTCATGTATGTCTTCCTTGAAGACGTTTAATGTACCAATAGGCACAATGCCTTGTGGTACAAAAACTAGTATCCAAAATAGTTGTTATACATCCATTTCGGATTCATGGCACTTTTCCATAATAGGGAGTCGATACCTCGTATCATTTCCTCAAAACGTAGTCGGCGGATATACCTTCATAAGATTGACATCTTTATGAGGTTAGATCAGAAACCCATACCCTAGGTCATTTTCTGACTCTATCCGATCTACGAGTTTCTTGTGTATCTGAAGATTAATGGTATAGATTCATCATAGATGAACTATTTGTGTTCCATTAAGGACTTCGTTCCTTGAACAGTATTACTCTGATTTTCATCGAGTATCACTATCCTCCCACTGACCACTGCATATCGGTATTTCTCTCAGGAAAAACCGCATGGTGAGCAACAATCACATTGTTCTCATGTGAGATTTATAAGTACTATACTTATGGTTTCCCTTAGGATAACCTATATTGGCACTTATCCAATTTGGGTCCTTAGTTTGGTATTATCCAAACATATGCCTAGCATCCCAAATATCAGGAATGAGAGAAACCCGGTTCTTTCCCGTTCATATCTAATATGTAATCTGTCAAACAGATTATTATGGAACTTATTCTAAATAAGTTATTGCACTGTGTTAAAACTTATCCGTTGAAGGAAATAGTAGCTCAAAGCGACTCATGATTAGCCTTATCATGTCTAACATGATTCGGTTAATCCGTTCGGACACACCGTCACTTTGACGTGTTCCGGGAGGTCCTCATTTGAAAGAATACTATACTCTTTCAAGTATATAAGAAACTTATGCTTAAGTATTTTCCATTACGGTCTTACCGTGACGGTATAATACTATAGCCGATCTGTTTGTCTATTTCGTGTCGAAACTCTAAAAGTTTCTGATTTGTGTTCTTCAAAAGAAACACATAACCATAACGTGATGCCACATCCGTAAGGTCACGAAATATTCATGTTCACATCTAGCCTAGCTAGATATGGGCCCACAAACTTCACCATGAATAGGGCTAACAGATCGGTGGCCCTTTTACTATTACCAAGTAAATAGTATTTTAGGTACTTTACCTAATAAACTAGATTCGCAGACCTTATTTGAATAGTCAAATCAGTCCTAGTACCCACTCTTCAAAAGTGTGGATATACGAGTCTCGTTAAATTGTGTCCTAGACAACAATGCCACAAATAAGTCTTTATTGATCAAATCAATTTGAGCTATTTATTTGTCATTTTATATGTTTGAGATTTTATTTATATTCAAAATATAAATTCTGTTATTTACATCTAATGTATTTATCTCAATATCATCTTTATATAATAAAACACTTAGTGTTCTATAATATAAAGGTTTTATCCGCAACGGATTAAACATTGATATAGAGATAATGTCTCTAGTCAAACTAGTTACATTATAACAGTTCCTAATTTAAGTACACACCCGAAGAGTAGTTCCTAAACTTAGGTATATACGATCGAAACAGCGACTTTCGTCCTGTTTCCGATTCGCAGAGCAATCTCAGCTTGAAGTCAGTATCCTGCTCAAAGCAGACTCTGAACATCAATACATATATTTTATGTACCACACTAAGTATTTAAAATCTAATTTCAATACTAGCTGTGAACATAACTAAGACAAACATTTTTAAAGTAAGAGCCTTGCCCTTTCTTTAATTCCTTCATGTCTGCCATATCCAAATGGTAGTCACTTTGGGATATTTCAGTTATCTTTTCAATATTTCAGAAACCTTTGGCCAAGCCTTGGGTTTCGGAATATCAAACGATGTGCACCTCGTGCTACATGCCCAATTGCAAACTTTGACTTTATCTCCTTATAGAATAGTCAATTAATTCTCCAAGAATTATAAATTACAATTTTAATACTTCTTAAATCTAAAATTAGATTTATGACAAGTATATTAAATTAAGCATTAAAGTCATCATCACATAAATCTTTCAAAGATTTATGCTCTACTTATTTTGCTTAATTTTGGGCTTAAGGTATAATAAGTTATTTTTAACAAATAAATTAACCTATTATTTATTCCCAATTTAAAAATTAAATCATTTAAAATATTTTCAATCCCAGATTATATTTTAAATATCCAACTTTTCAATTTTATCTTGATTACAATAGTCCAACTATTTAATCAACGATTAGTGGTACTATATATATTATAATGATTATAATAGTCCAACTATATAATCAAATATAATCTAAATTAATTAACCTCAATTACATTGATTACTATAATCCAATTATAAAATCAACTGTAAACTGAAATTAATTAATTCAAATATATTGATTAATATAATCCAATTATATATAATCAAGTATAATACAGTCCAACTGTTTATTAAAACAACAATTTAAATATTAGTCCAACTAACATTTAATCTAATGACGAAATAATTTAAATGAGCGCGTATGGCGAGTAATTGAACGAGTATTGCAAATTCAATTCTTGCCTCCCACTATTTTTCGTCGAGCCTCTAACCCTCTGTCGAGTACTCGGGAAACCGTGTTTCCTAGTGGGCTAGGATCCCGTTAAATATCACACAATCTTGACTTTGGCCAACAAATTGTATGATAATTAACTAGGTAGATCTCGAAGATCAATTGGATCTCATCCAACTCCTAGATCCAGTAGGTGGACATCCAAGTCCTAAACATATATCTTATATATGCTTATACATCTAATGTATACCCTAACCTTATTCCTCTGAATCAACTAGGCCTTGGCTTTGGCACAACAAACCTAGTGATCCCAGTCAAGCGCGGACCCATTGACATGGAAGCTTCGTAATCAATGTCAATGGACAAGAAGTGGTCTTGACTTTGGCCAACAAACCACAACTTGGACACGACACCGATATGGAACAAAGCCTCGTGATTCAAACTCATCTTTGACGGACAAGGGCTTGACTTTGGCCAACAACCCCTGCCAATCTCGGATCTTGAGTAAGAATCACTCAATGGAAGGAAAAAAACACTTGATATTTATGAGGGTTTTCGCGTGCAATTGGCTACCAATTTATTATCTTTGTTAAGGTCTCATCATCATACACCCTTAAACATGCATTCTAAACACATAATAAAGCGCATATGATAAAATAATAATGATATGCGGATGGATACTTTACATTGATCCTAGATCAAATCTCTCACTTTCTCTCTCCCGCTAGCACAAATATTTCTTCTACCTGTTACACTACACTTCTAAAGAAACCTCATATACATAGAGGGGAATAGGTGAGAAGAGAATACAAAGAATAGGAGATAAGGCTGGACACGCAGGTCCAATTAATAAATCAAATTTATTATAATTTCCAAAATCGCCCCACCCGGCTAATATCCATCCGATATACATTATTCAAACATCACAACCATGTATTCATACAAGCATGTTATCAATCAATCAATCAATTAATTAATCTTGATAATTAGTGATCATCCAATGTTCAAACAAAGATTTGATTTTGTTCGAGTCAAACTCGTATTGCGAATAAGTACTTAAAGTACGATTTCTACGAATTAATTAAATTACATAATTAAATCCAATTAATACGCATTTAATTCTAATTCATTATTTAATTCCAAATTAAATATTACACTTTATAAAATAAACCTTTACGACTTAAATTCCAAATTAATCGTTACGGGTCTCAATGCCCGATTAATATCCATATTAATTTAATTAAAGTCCAATGGGCTTTTAATTAATTTCTTGAGGCGTGGACTTTTGGTCAACTCGGGTCAAACCCGCAACGTTAAAGGTTTATTAGTCGCATTGGGCCTTTTGGAAGCGGTTTTGGGCCTAATTGGATCCAACCAATTTTGGCCTAAACCAACTTTGTACAACAAAGTCCAATAAACCCAATAACAACTTAAAAAAGCCCAAATCCAATTTTAAGGCCCATTTTAATTAAATTACAAAATCCAATTTCAATTCAATTAAACAAAGTGCATAGCATTATTAATTACCCAAATCAAAGTTTCCAAAACATCAAATATGTCCAATTAATCATGCTTATCATCAATTAATCATGTCCAACATAATTTGATCAAAATCAAACCCAATTTCATGCTTCAAGTGTCTCGGCCAAAGGGGAAAAATATGCCCAAATCAAATTCAATCCAATTGAACCCAATCAAACATAAATTCAAACATCCCCCAAATGATTTCTAAGTCATCCAATGAACAAAAAATCAAAAAACCAAGACATTAGGGCACTTGCCAAATTCGGCCATCACAAGCAAATTGGGGGAAAAATTGTTCCAAACACTTTTCATCAAATTGATCTAATCAATCATCAATTAAACAACATTTAAGCATTCTAAATCATCCAATTCATTAAACATGCTCAAAATCAAGTTTACCCAAATTTGTCATGCCCAATATTTGGGGAAAATGAATCCAACCAAATTTCATGAAATTGATTATGCACAACATCAATTCAACCTCATTCAAGCATACTATACTAAACAATTTAATCATTTGATGCTCAAATTGAGTTTACCCAAATTTAAAGTTTTGGCCAACAATAAGCAATTGGGGAAAATCAATCCAATCAATTTTTCTTCAAATTGATTACATATAACTCTAATTAAATCATATAAGCATTCTTAAACAAAAAATTTGTCAAAATCATGCTTAAATCAAAAAGCCCCAAATTTTGCTCAAGAACCCTAAATCGTTTTATGCAACCAATAGCTCAAGATACCATTGTTGGAATTCAATCAAGTCCCAAGGATCACAAACATGCATAAAAACGAATAGAATACACAAAGGAGTAAGGCGGAATTATACTCACATTGATGGGTTTTGATCAAATGAAGAATACAAGCCTTCATGCTCCCTCCATAAGCTCGGCAATAGCTTCTCATGCAGTGGACTGCTCGGTTGGGGACTGGTTTGCCTCCTCCATGTTCGGCCATTGAAGACTCCATTGAAGCTTCAAGCTTCAAGCTTTCCATGCTCATGAAGACACTTCCCTATCACCTTGGTATGCCTCCTAGAGTGTGCTAGCACTTGATTTTGCAACAAAAATCGTCACCTTCATCTCACTGCTTCTCGTTTTCAATCGGCAAAAACAGAAGAAAAGAATGGCTCAAAGCCGTATGTGAGAAGGAGAGAAAAGAGAGGGAGAGGAAGAGATGCGTGAGTGGAGAGTGAGAGAAAAAGAAATGTAATTAGGTTTTTATATTTTCTAAAATTAATTAAAAACCATTTACATTTCTTTTAACTTTCCATTTACCAAAGTAAAAAAAAACTAAAAGCAAAAGTTGCTTTTTCAACTTTTACATCAATCACTCAAATCAAGTGACAACATGTCACATCACTCAAAGTGACATTTGATTTGACGCTTGATGTGACTTGCGATTTGACGCACGATTGACTTGCGTGCCGCACTCGAATTCGAAATGTGAATGCGCTCGCAAATAATCTCGGGGTCGGGTTCGTTAATTCCAAATTAACGAATTTTCCGTCGCGTCGTAATTAAATGATACGCCTAGCGAAATCACTATTCACGTCGCTAACGAATTAATTCTAAATTAATTCGTTCGCCCGAATTAAAATCTAATTTTAATTCCGCGTCGAAATCCAATTCTTATAATATATCGAATATATTATTTTATCGATTAATTCCAAATTAATCGTTCTCTCTCTTTAATAATATTTTATCCCAGATAAAATATCTCCCCAATTAATCCCAGTTTAATTTTCTCACTCATTGAATTAATCCCAGATTAATTTTTTTCTCTCTCTTCCAATTAATCCTAGATTAATTAAAGTGCGAGTCATACGTCATCGGTGAATCTTCAGGAACCGACCCATGAGATCTCCGGATATGTTGGCAGTTAATACGGTCGTCGGACTATCCGAATACGTAAGTATCGCGTACTACGTTTATACCGATTTACAAGACAAGGTTGGCCTCTAGCAAAGCGCCATGCCTACCCAATTCTCCAGAAATAGTCTTACAGGAATATATAGATCTGTATCAAGCGTAGTATACCGTAGTATTGTGTATATCAGCCCAGTATCGGATAGTCACGTGCTAGGGCTGGGGCTGGATAAGTGTCTGCCCCGTCCGAAGCACATGGCGGATGTCTGGTAACTAGTCTCTATAATCGGATATACATGACCTTGTCATAATATCTCGATGGCCGGCCAGCACTTAAGAGCACTAATACTGTATCCTGCGTGACATCATCTCCACTATAATGAAGTGATACTTCCGTCTCGACATCACACCCAATACACTACGACTCTCTGATAAACCCAGAAGCGGTGTACGCAGAACCGGTTAAAGTCATGTACCACCAAGACCAAAGTCTACCGATTATCGCAAGTATTAGCGATGCAAGTCTCAGGTTAAGACGACTATACACACCTACCTTGATTTCGGCCTCCCATAGACACATAGTCATAATACCAATGGGATTCCGAGGGGTCTATCCAGAGCGAAGCTGTTTCCCGTACCATCGGTGAAACACAACCTCCTATCGCACTTGCATAAGTATCCAATACTTAAATATATGAGAACTATGCCGTTGTGCCCTCACAACGCTCAAAGTGCAATACTAGCCTATTCCGCATTATCGATGTCCGTCTCGATAATACTCCGGCTAGGGATATTTAATGATTAATCCTTCGTAGACTGATACTGTCTCATATCATCTTAATCCAGGAACAAATCATATGGACCTCTCTTCATTTATACATATATGGTGATCTAATCACAAATGAAGAGAGTGCAATTTCCTTGTCACATAGTTAATTTGTACAACAACACCATGATCTGTACAAATAGTGACGCTATGGGTCATATTATCCAACATATCAACCGATTTTGGATACTGGTTGATGCACTAGAAGGCATTGTGCCTATTGGTGGTAAATGGGTCTTCATGGTGAAAACATACATTGAATATGGCAACATACAAACGTACAAAGCTAGGCTTGTAGTGAAAGGGTATCGTCATCAACATAGTGTCTATTACGAGGAAACCTTTTACCGATTGCCATGATTAAATCCATTCGGATAATGCTTGCTAATGCTCCATATTTTATTTATGAAATATGGCAGCTGGAAGTCAAAACCGCTTTCCTTAACGAAAACCTTTTGGAGGATGTTTTATACAACAACCTGACAGTTTTGTCATACCAAAACATGCAAACAAGGTTTGCAAGTTAAATCGATCCATTCATGGGTTGATGAAGCAAGCATTATGTTCTTGGAACCAATGTTTTGAACAAATCATAATGGTATATGGTTTCATTCAAAACGAAGATGATTATTGTGTATATAAGAAGGTTAATGGGAGCGTACTAACAATGATTATCCTATACATTGATGATAATTATTTCTTGGAAATAACATTCCCATGTTAACAATCGGTGAAAGCTTGGCTTTCATTAAAATTCTCCATAGAAAAACATGGGAGAGGCAACCTTTATTCTAGGAATAAGAATCTACTATGATAAATCTAAAAATTGTTGGCACTCTCCGAGAACTCGTACATTGAAAAATATGTACGCGATCTGGTGTCTAATATACTTTGAGCATGTGGAGTCACAATCAGGCCGATCCATGTGATGGTCACTTGATTGATGTAAAGAACATCCTTGATTATCTTAGATGAACTAAGGATGCATTCTTAATCTATGGAGAATGAGAACTTGAAGTGACTAGGTTCACCGACGCAAGTTTCCAAACCGATGAAGATGACTGTAAGTCGCAATAAGGGTACGTATTTTGGTTGAACAACGGAACAGTGAACTGGAAATCTTCCAAGCAAGGTATTGTTGCCGATTCAACAATAAAAGCGGAATATATTGATGCGGCTGAGGCAGCAAAAGAAGCATTTTGGGTCTACAAAATTCCTAATTGGATTAGGAGTATTTCTTTTAGTAGCTGAGTTGGGCTACAGCACAGACTAAGGAATTACGGTCTCATCAATGATCCAAGTATGTACTTCGATGGTTTCATCTGATTCGTCATATCATACATCGTGGCGATGTCAAGATCGACAAGATCGTTTCAGATGACAACCTTGCAGATCCGTTGGCGAAATAGATATATCAGAAAAAACATGAGCGACCTGTATATAGTTCAGGTGTTAGACACTTGAGTGATTGGCTATAGGCTAAGTGGGAATTATTGGACAATTATGACCCATATCATCACTATTTTGTAAAGGACATTGTGTTCTTGTACAAAATTAACTATGTGACAAAGGAAATTGATCTTTTATCATTTTGTAATTGGATTACTTAGATATATAAATGATAAAAGTCTTTATGATTAGTTCCGGAGTAATAAGATATGATACAATATTAATCCATGAAATGTTTAATCATTAAATATCCATAGTCGTAGTATTATCGAGACTGGACATCGATAATGCGGAATAGACTATTATTACACTTGCGCGTGTTATGGAAGGTAACAGTATAGTTCTCGTATATTTAAGTATTGGATACTTATGCAAGTGTGATAGGAGGTTCTGTTAACCGTTGGACCGGAATAGCTTCGCTCTGGATAGACCCCTCGGAATCGTATTAGTAGTATGATTATGTGTCTATGGGAATCCGAATCAGGGTACGTGTATTTGATCTTAACCTAAGACTTACATCGCTAATACTTGCGACAATCAGTATGCTTTGGTTTTGGTCGTCCAGAGCTTTAACAGGTTCTGCGTATGCCTTGTTGGTCTCTAAGATCATCCCAAGAACATTTAAAGCATGAAATAATGTGAATACGTAAAAGAAGTATAGCGGAAATATACTCACTTTGATTGGTAGAGAGGATGTGTGTAGAACACAAAACTTTTCCTTCCTTGAAAGTGTCCAAGCTTTCTTTGATGAAGTTGAGCTCCAAGCTTTGAGTGATTTGAGATTCCAAGCTCAATGGGAGAGTTTCCCTAACACCTTAGTATGATTCTTGATGTTTGCTAGCACTTTGAAAATTTGCAACAATTTCCTTGTTCTTGTTAGTGTGTTTCGGTCAATAGAGATAAAAGGGAGAGGAGAGAGCTTTTGATATTTTGTGTTTTGTTTTTCTAAAAAAACAATTACAAAAGTTTTTCTCAAATCTTTGGCATTGTTTTTCCAAAAAGCTTACCCAAAATTTGGAGGGAAAATAGCATTATTACTCCCAACTACACCAATCACCTAAAGTGACTAGATGTCTATCACCAAAAAGTTTACATGACTCTCATCACTGAAGTGACAATTGATGTGATTTGATGTGGACCCCACTTGATTCAAAATCGGAGTGGGCCCGCAAACACATCCTAGGCTCAGGTTCGTTAATTCCAAATTAACGAATTTTCCGTTGCGACTTAATTAAATCAAATTTAATTAAATAATTATGCCTAGCAAAATTACCATTAAAGTCGCTCGTGAATTAATTCTAAATTAATTTGTTCGCCCGAATTAAAATCAGATTTTAATTCCGTTATGAAATCTAATTTCATTTAATATATCAAATATATTATTTTATCGATTAATTATGAATTAATCGTTCTCTCTCTTCTAATAGTATTTTATCTCAGATAAATTTTTTCCGTAATTAATCCTGGATATGTTCAAATCATACTTCATCGGTGAATCTTCGGGAAGCGGCCCATGAGATCCCTGGATATGTTGGCAGTAAATCAGGTTGTCGGACTATCCGAACACGTGCGTACCCCGTATCACGTTCCTACCGATTTACGAGACATGGTTGGCTTCTAGTAAAATACCGTGCCTACCCAATTCTTCAGAAATATTCTTAAAGGAATATATAATCTATGTCATGTTGGACAAAATGACCCATAGCGTCACTATTTGCACAGATCATTGTGTTGTTGTAGCAAATTAACTATGTGACAAGGAAATTGCACTCTCATCATTTGTGATTAGATCACCATAGATATATAAATGAAGAGAGGTCCATATGATTAGTTCCTGGATTAAGATGATATGAGACAGTATCAGTCCACAAAGGATTAATCATTAAATATCCCTAGCTGGAGTATTATCGAGACAGGACATCGATAATGCAGAATAGGCTAGTATTGCACTTGTGCGCGTTGGAGGGCACGACGCATAGTTCTCATATATTTAAGTATTGGATACTTATGAAAGTGCGATAGGAGGTTGTGTTTCACCGATGGTACGGGAAACAGCTTCGCTCTAGATAGACCCCTCGGAATCCCATTGGTATTATGACTATGTGTCTATGGGAGGCCGAATCAAGGTAGGTGTGTATGTTCTTAACCTGAGACTTACATCGCTAATACTTACGATAATCGATATACTTTGGTCTTGGTGGTACAGGGCTTTAACCGGTTCTGCGTACACCACTTCTAGGTTTATCAGAGAGTCGTAGTGTTTTGGTTGTGTGTCAAGACGGAAGTATCACTTCAGTCATATTGGAGATGATGTCACGCAGGATACGGTATTAGTGCTCTTAAGTGTTGCGCGGCCATCGGGATATTATGACAAGGTCATGTATATCCGATTATAGACACTAGTTACCAGACATCTGACATGTGCTTCGTACGGGGCAGACACAAATCCCCAGGCCTAGCACGTGACTATCCGATACTGGGCCGATATACACAATACTACGGTATACTACACTTGATACAGATCTATATATATTCCTGTAAGAATATTTCTGGAGAATTGGGTAGGCATGGCGCTTTGCTAGAAGCCACCTTGTCTTGTAAATCGGTACAAATGTAGTACGAGGTACTTACGTGTTCGGATAGTCCGACGACCGTATTTACTGCAACATATCCGGAGATCTCATGGGTCGCTTCCTGAAGTTTCACCGATGACGTATGACTCGCACTTTAATTAATCTGGGATTAATTAGAAGAGAGAGAAAATTAATCTGGGATAATTGCGGAGATATTTTATCTCAGATAAAATATCGTTAAAGAGAGAGAACGATTAATTTGAATTAATCGATAAAATAATATATTCGATATATTATAAGAAATTGGATTTCGACGCGGAATTAAAATTAGATTTTAATTCGGGCGAACGAATTAATTTAGAATTAATTCGTTAGCGACGTAAATAGTGATATCGCTAGGCGTAATCATTTAATTATGACGCAATGGAAAATTCGTTATTTTGGAATTAGCGAACCCGACCCGGGATTATTTGCGAGCGCATTCGCATTTCGAATTCGAGTGTGGCACGTTGTAAGAGTTTTAAATCAAGTTCCCAAGGATCACAAACATGCATAAAAACCGCATATGAACACATCAAAGGAAGTGCGGAATATACTCACATTGAATTTCGGTTTTGATGGATGAAGAACAAGATGCGTTTTTGGCTCCCTCCATTGAGCTCGGCAGTAGCTTTCCTTGACAGTGGGCTGTGCCATTTTGATCCTCTTTGAACCTCCAAGAATCGGCCATGCAAGACTCCATTGAAGCTCCAAGCTTCAAGCTTCCATGCTCAAAGATTTCGTTTCCCTATCACCTATGTATCACTCAAGGTGTGCTAGCACTTGTTCATCTTCCATTTTGCTTCTCAAAATTTCGGTGAAACCAGAAAAATGAGAGAAGAAATCGCACCATGCGTGAAGAAGATGAAGAAGAAAAAGAGAGGGAGAAGAGATAAACCGTAAGAGGTTGCATGTAAGAGAGAGAGTGATAAAGCTTTTCATTTTTCTTATATATATTTATTTCATTTACCAAGTAAATAAATAAATAAACTTATGTATTACTTTAATACAAAAGTCTATAAATGCTTTTCATCATTTCAACTTTTAACTTTAAGTCACATCACATCACTTTTAATAAAGTGACATGTTGTCAAGTCATATCACTCAAAGTGACAATTGATTTGACGATTGACGCGACTAGCGATATGACGCTTGATGTGACTTGCGTGCCGCGCTCGAATTCGAAATGCGAATGCGCTCGCAATCACTCTCGGGCTCGGGTTCGCTAATTCCAAATTAACGAATTTTCCGTCGCGTCGTAATTAAATGATTTACGCCTAGCGAATTCACTATTCACGTCGCTAACGAATTAATTCTAAATTAATTCGTTCGCCCGAATTAAAATCTAATTTTAATTCCCCGTCAAAATCCAATTTTGATTAATATATCGAATATATTAATTTTATCGATTAATTCCAAATTAATCGTTCTCTCTCTATAATTAATATTTTATCCCAGATAAAATATCTCCGCAAATAATCCCAGATTAATTTTCTCTCTCATCGAATTAATCCCGGATTAATTCTATCTCTCTCTCTAATTAATCCCAGATTAATCAAAGTGCGAGTCATACATCATCGGTGAATCTTCAGGAAGCGACCCATGAGATCTCCGGATATGTTGGCAGTAAATACGATCGTCGGACTATCCGAACACGTAAGTACCTCGTACTACGTTTATATCGATTTACAAGACAAGGTTGGCTTCTAGCAAAGCGCCATGCCTACCCAATTCTCCAGAAATATTCTTACAGGAATATATAGATCTGTATCAAGCGTATATATACCGTAGTATTGTGTATATCGGCCCAGTATCGGATAATCACGTGCTAGGGCTGGGGCTGGATAAGTGTCTGCCCCGTCCGAAACACATATCGGATGTCTGGTAACATAGTCTCTTATAATCGGATATACATGACCTGGTCACAATATCCCGATTGGTTGCGCACACTCAAGAGCACTAGTACCGTATCCTGCGTGACATCATCTCCAAATGACTGAAGTGACACTTCCGTCTTGACATCACACCCAATCTACTACGACTCTCTGATAAACCCAGAAGTGGTGTACGCAGAACCTGTTAAAAGTCCCCTACCACCAAAACCAAAGTTTATCGATTATCGTAAGTATTAGCGATGTAAGTCTCAGGTTAAGACCATACACACCTACCTTGATTCGGCCTCCCATAGACACATAGTCATAATACCAATGGGATTCCGAGGGGTCTATCCAGAGCGAAGCTGTTTCCCGTACCATCGGTGAAACACGACCTCCTATCGCACTTGCATAAGTATCCAATACTTATATATATGAGAACTATGCCGTTGTGCCCTCACAACACGCACAAGTGCAATACTAGCCTATTCCGCATTATCGATGTCCAGTCTCGATAATACTACGGCTAGGGATATTTAATGATTAATCCTTCGTGGACTGATACTGTCTCATATCATCTCAATCCAGGAACTAATCATAGGGACCTCTCTTCATTTATATATCTATGGTGATCTAATCACAAATGATGAGAGTGCAATTTCCTTATACATAGTTAATTTGCTACAACAACACAATGATCTGTGCAAATAGTGACGCTATGGGTCATATTATCCAACAATCTCCCACTTGGCACATAGCCAGTCACTCGAGTGCCAAACACCGGAACTATGTACAATTCGCTCAAATTGCTGAGGAAAGGTTTTCGTCAGCGGATTTGTTTGATTATCGTTTGACGCGATTTATACGATCATCACATCGCCACGATGTATGATCCGAACGAATCAGATGATATAGAAGTATATATCTGGATCGTCGATGAGACCTTTAATTCCTTAGCCTATGCTGACGCCTAGCTCAGCTGCTAACAGAACTTTATCTAATCTTATTAGATTTATTTTCGATCCAAATGGCTTCTATTGCTGCCTCAGCTGCAGCAATAATCCGCATTTGTTGTTAATTCGGCAACAGTTATCTTGCTCGGAATATTTCCAGCTCACTGCACCGTTATTCAAACTGTATAGTACCGTTTGCGACTTTTAGTCGTCTTTATCGGTTATAGGAAACTTGCTACAGTGATCCCAGTCACTTCAAGTTCTCCTACTCCATAGACTAAGACAGCATCCTTAGTTCTCTAAGATACTAACGGATGTTCCTAACTTCAATCCAGTGATTATCACTTGGATTGACCTGATTGTGACTCCATATGCTCGAAGCGTATGAGACACCAATACAAGTACATTTTAAATGTACAATTTCCCAGAGAGTGTTAACAACTTCAAATCTATCCCAGTAGTAGATCTTTATTCCTTGAATAAAGGTTGTTACTCCCTAGAACTCTACGGAGCGTACTATGAAGCCAAGCTTTCGACAATAGCTTTATGGGAGTTTCATTGTCAGTGCCCTCTCCACTAACCTCCTTAATATACACAAGAATTATTTCGTTTTGAGTCAAATCATAAACTATTATGATTATTTCAAAACGTCAGTTCAAAGAACTTATGCTTGCTTCAATCCAAACATGGATTGAATAATCGCAAACCTTGTTTGTCGGTTATACAAAATCGTCAGAATGTTTTAAACATTCTCAAAAGGTTTCTTTTCAGGAAAGCGATTTTGATTTGTAACTGACATATTTCATAAATGAAATATACAGTTATCAACAAGCATCTTCAAAATGGATTTACCATGGCAACAGGTAAAAGGTTGAACCGTTATTAACACAATGTTGATAACGATACCTTTCGTCAAAAGTTTAGCTTTGCACGTTGGTATGTTGCCTTCCATGTATGTCTTCCTGAAGACGTTTAATGTACCATAGGCACAACGCCTTGTGGTACAACAACTAGTATCCAAACATAGTTGTTATACATGGAATCCATTTTGGACTCATGGCACTTTGCCATAACAGGGAGTCGATACCTCGTATCACTTCCTTTGTTCTTGTGTATTCGAAGATTAATGGTATAGTTTCATCCTTGATGAATTATATATGTTCCATTAAGATTCAGTGCCTAGAACAGTATTACTCCGATTTTCATCGAGTATCACTATCCTCCCACTGACCACTGCATATCGGTATTCCTCTCAGGAAAACCGCATGGTGAGCAACAATCATATTGTTCTCATGTGAGATTTACAAGTACTATACTTAAGGTTTCCCTTAGGATAACCTATATTGGCACTTATCCCATTTGGGTTTTTAGTTTGGTATCATACAAAGTTATGCCTGGCATCCCAAATTATTAGGAGTAAGAACCCCGTTTCTTTCCTGTTCAATCCTATATGATATTTGTCAAACAGATTTATATGGAACCTTATTCTAAATAAGTTTTGCATGTTAATACATATCCTGTTTGAAGGAGAAATGATAGCTCAGAGCGACTCGTGATAAAACCTTATCATGTCCAACAAAATTCGGTTTTAGTTCGGACACACCGTCTAACTGACGTGTCTCGTTTAATTGTGTCCTAGACAACAATGCCACAAATAAGTCTCTATTGATCAAATCAATTTGAGCTATTTATTTGTCAATTTATATGTTTGAGATTTAATTTATATTCAAAAATAAATTCTGTTATTTACATCTAATGATTTATCTCAGTATCATCTTTAATAATGAAACACTTTAGTGTTCTAGAATATAAAGGTTTTATCCGCAATGGATTAAACACTGATATAGAGATAATGTCTCTAGTTAAACTAGTTACTTATAACATTTCCTAATTAAGTACATACCCAAAGGGTAGTTCCTAAACTTAGGTATCTACGGTTGAAACAACGACTTTCGTCCCGTTTCCAATTCGCAGAGAAATATCGGCCTTGAAGCCAGTATCCAGCTCACACAGGGATTCTGAACGTCAATACATATATGTATTATGTACCACACTAAGTATTTAAATCCAATTTCAATACTAGTAGTAAACATAACTATGACAAATATTTTTAAAGTTAGAGCCTCGCCCTATCTTTAATTCCTTCGTGTCTTCCATATCCAAATGGTAGTCACTTTGTGATATGTCAATTATCCTTTTCAATATTTCACAAACCTTTGGCCAAGCCTTCGGTTTCGGAATATCGAAACGATGTGCACCTTGTGCTACATGCCCATTTGCAAACTTTGACTTTTCTCCACTAGAATAGTCAATTAATTCTCCAAGAATTATTAATTGCAATTTTAATACTTTTAAATCTTAAGATAGATTTATTATAAGTATATTAATTAAGCACTAAAGTCATCATCACATAAATCTCCCAAAGACTTTATTCTCTACTATTTGCTTAATAATGGGCTTAGTCATAATAAGTTATTTATCAAATAAAGTAACCTATTATTTATTCCCAATTTGAAAATTAAATCATTTAAAATATTTTAATCCCAGATTATATTTTAAATATCCAACTTTTCAATTTTATCTTGATTACAATAGTCCAACTATTTAATCAACGATTAGTGGTACTATATATATTATAATGATTATAATAGTCCAACTATATATCAAATATAATCCAAATTAATTAACCTCAATTACATTGATTACTATAATCCAATTATAAAATCAACTGTAAACTGAAATTAATTAATTCAAATATATTGATTAATATAATCCAATTATATATAATCAAGTATAATACAGTCCAACTGTTATTAAAACAACAATTTAAATATTAGTCTAACTAACATTTAATATAACGACGAAATAATTTAAATGAGCGTGTTAGCGAGTAATCGAACGAATGTTGCAAATTCAATACTTGCCTCCCACTATTTTTCGTCGAGCCTCTAACCCTCTGTGGAGTACTCGGGAAACCGTGTTTCCTAGGGGGCTAGGATCCTGTAAATATCACACAATCTGACTTTGGCCAACAAATCGTATGATAATTAACTAGGTAGATCTCTAAGATCAATTGGATCTTATCCAACTCCTAGATCCAGTAGGTGGACATCCAAGTCCCAACATATATCTTATATGCCATACATCGAATGCATACCCT